>LUCH01005165.1:10987-42386 GCA_013368495.1 Paragonimus heterotremus | reverse complement strand
TGAAGATCATTCTTCACAGAATGACCACACTCACAAGTCACCTTGTCCAAAAGCATCTGAAGAGACGGGCTACGCGACTCCCTTTCGAAACAGTGTCTGAGTGACGGGTAAGCACTTCTGTGGTGATTACTTTGAAAATTGCAGTTTCAAGTGCAACAAGATGGCAGTGCTTTCGTCGTCGATGGCGTACACGGCAAATGGGAGTGCACTTTTTACCGTACAATGTGACTTCCATGCAGTCACATTCTAAATGAGACCCAGCTGTGAAAAGTCAGGGCTTCTACTGCATTCGAACCAGCGACAGAAACACCATGCCTCTACGCGGCAAGCGCTCTACCAGCTGAGCTACGAAGCCACGCCAGGAGCTCGGAAATTTCACATTTGGACTCGGTTACCCACATGGGCCGACGCTGACAGTGTGCGATCTAATGGAGATCACTGTGGTTCTACGACGCTAAACTTTGCAAACAATTTTTCTTAAACATCCTTTGACACTACCAGTGTGTACGCAGTCAGTTGAATTTTGGACGTGTCTTGAATTAGCATTGGTATAATACTAGCAGTTCCGCAGGATTCAGTCACGTTTGCGAAATATATGTGCTTCGTGAATCTATTCGTGAAAGTCATGAAGGTCAGCGTGATTTTGACTACAGCATTCCTAAGGAAGGTCACCCAAGGGGGTTGGAATGTTGAAAATTACAACTTGTTCGTAATGTTGTGTTAATATAAATTTGTCTCTGTACACTGAAATATTTTTATTCTCCATATCAGTGTGCAAATAAAATGGTACAATACTTTGTAGAATGAATTTCTGTAGCAAAGAAATCTGTAGCTGGTAGCTATTCTGCTATTAAATTCTGTGAAATTGCAGAGACAATTGAACACATTTTGTCAACTACAATCAGCAGGAATAAATAATCCTGTATTACTGAATATTCGTCCAATGAACGTAAATTAGAAACATGTCCGACGACACCAGATTCGTCGACTTATTGGACTACAGTTTTCCGGAGAACACAAAAACGTCATAAGGCCAGCAGCTGATTTTCCCTTCGTTCGGTTTAATCACTGTTCACGTTTGATACAAATACATCTTGCGAAGTATGAAAAGAACCGACTTGGTATGTGAGCATAAACTTGTGCGAAAAAACGTCGAAGATACTGTCTAGCTTTTTTACTGTACGGCAAACTATATCCGAGTTCGAAGTTCTTACAGAACGCCGAATATTTAGTTTATCACTAATGAGTAGTTTGGCGGATTTGATTACTTACACGAAATCCAATTGGGAAAAGTCTGAGCTTCGGCTGGATTCGAACTACCGATATTAATAATGCAATTTTCATGCTGAAGAGTGTCGTTTGTGAATTTCAGTGTGAAATGTTTGGAAACTCCTTTCGGAGCAGTCGACCTCTTGGATCACTTGGTGGATTGTGTATGAGACAGGGGGACGGGGGGATAACGGAATTGAAAAGTGAAAGTTCCGAGCTCATGATAAGGCTTCGTAGCTTAGACGGTAGAGCGCTTGCCGCGTTTAAGCACATTGTTTTTTGTCAATGGTTTGAATCTAGTCAAAGCCCTGACTTACCACAGTTCATTTTTATTTAAATGTTTATCAGCCGAGATTACCTTCATCATTGAATGCATAAGATGAATCACCCAACAAAGAGTCATTTTACCGAATGTAACGTAAAGCTGTGGAAAGATCGTATCCCAATTCAGAAGAGAAACAGTTGTGGTAACTGTGGGCTTCAGCTGGATTCAACCAAGCCGTAGAAACGGCACGCAGAAATCGGAAAATTGTCGCATCGGATGAGTCACGAAGTCGCATTGAGAGCTCAGAAATTTTACGTTTGGTTCGAGCGTCTACCATGCACTGTCGCATTACCATACAAACAGTCTCCTTTTGAAGTGGCATGATGTGAACCAAAATAACTTGTCTAGCCGGTTCAACTTCTTATAACAGTGCGCCAAGTACAGCTTCAAGTAACCAAGCCCATTCCAGCTATCGTGTTCTTCTTCAGAGATGTAGAAGTATGAAAATCCTCAACAAGGTCCCCTCCCTGACAAAGTGAACCTGAATGTTGCTGTCCACATCCAGGTTATGGTAGGAAGTAAACTAACTCTGCTCACATGTCTTCATAATATAACTTTCTGCTCCGAATGTAAATATTTTAGACTTAGTATTTTTACGGAGACTTCTGGAGCTATTAAGCCTATTACGAACAAACACTCTTCTACACGGTAGCTCATGAGTATACTATTTAATTCCAACTGTTTTCAGCTTTCCAGAAGCTTTCCAAAAATTTATTATTGTCACCACCGGACAGAGCTGAAAGTGTGTCGATGTGGCCGTATAATCTGTCCTTGCTGCGCATATACGGTGTGGGTGCTGTAGAATGCGACCGCATGTATGGGTCATTTGTCATGTAATTAATGGCTTAGCCATGTCAGTCCGTCTGAAAGTTGAGGATAAGTTTAGCGATCCGTCACTTAAATGCTTCGTCGGTATTTTTGTGTTGGTATTCAAATTCGAGAGGATGCGACTTTCCCCCCATGTGCACATTCTATGGACGCTTTGTACAGATTATGGGACAGGTCAAAGAAAAGTCTCTGGGCCAGTCTCTGACAGGCTTTGGAATGCTTGAGAACAACACGATAAGTAAGTAATGTGAACGAGGATTTACTGGATGTGCGCACATGCTACAAAATGGTGAGAACTTTCACAAGAAATTCATCGGTTACGATCTGGGACGTCCTACAGCACAGATTGTTGTAAAACGTACTTCAAGATAATGCTCCATTTATGGAATAGTGCAACTGACATATACCGGATATAAGCGTCTAACCACAGGTATAACACCAGCAATCTTCTGTTTAATGAACTAGCAGAAAGTGAAGTCTCGGTAGCAGCAAATACAGCTCGGTGTAGTTTTGTCGATCAGTGATGAATAGAATGTTTGATCAAACTAGATTAACACTTAATCCTTGTTACCTACGCAGTTTTCATAGTTCGGCATTAGATGGTGTACTTCAACCGTTCTCTCACTCCACTTTCAAACGAGATAAAGATTGATGCGAAACACACGAACATACATAGGAACAGAACTTTCACCTAATTATGCCAGTGAATACAACTCGTGGTACAACTTGGAGGCTTCAGAACGTTCAGAAGCTTAGTACTCAGACTCTTAAGTAAATTCAACATATGGGTTAACTAAGAATGAGTCCACGGTCAACAAATATACCATAAGCACTAATTTCTGTTCTAAACGACGGACGTACCACAGCGGATGTTTTGAATGTTTCACGAAGGCGCATTCTATCCTTTCAGTTTGAGGGGTACTATCGATTAACGTATACATGAAATCAGTCGAACGATTGCGGAAGATGGACTACCGACCGGGTTGCCTGAAGTGCTCAAACACCGATGATCAAATGTGCGTTTCTAAGAAACTTAGGTCAAAATCCTTTCCTCAAAGGATGAACATTAAAAGTTTAAAATCTAAATGCTCGCCAGCTAAACTGTAGATGTCAGACGTTGGTTGCAAGTGTCTGCTTACATATCTCATCAGCTTTCTTGAACGTGATTTCCTTCACTATAGTCAAATCGGAGTTAGGGGAACTGTGGAACACGGTTTTGTGTCTTGTCACTCCTATTCATCGTTCGGAATGTTTCATATGTCAGTAGTTGACCAGAATTTATTTACAGCGATCATAATAAGAGGCCAGGTATACAGACACAGACAGTGAAACCCAGGTTCCTGAGCTGTTCGACTCAACCCTGACCCGATGAAGTATGTTTACCGTCCTAATATTACTGATACTCTGCATTCATACAGGAATGCGGAGACGGATCCATATGACCAAAGCATACTGAATTTGCTACAGCTGCACGACAGGCAAAGTGAAGACAACGGATGTATCACGTATATATATAAACACTTCTAGTCCGTGTTAGCTGTTTGAGATCAATATTTCTGATGGGTCATCCATGGCGGTGTTAACCCGTTAACCCATACCTAGTGAAGGACTGTGTCGGGGAAGTTGCCAGTTCCCCGAAAACATCGTGTGACAAGAAGACTAACAAAGTTCATTTGTGACTGACCTTCACCCTAGCCATGGTCATGCGCTGCTCCGGTTTTCACAATCGACCTAAGCCCTCGTGACAACTGATGTTGTCATCCCGACCGCACGACGAGACTGTACTGTCCAGATTTGTCTTGTACATTCTCCTTGAACTTGCTTGTTGTTAGTCCAAACCCCATAAACACGAACGGGTTTGTGGCCATGTTGTTTTCGGGCTGAGCGACATAAAGAAGCTCTTTTGAAGACCTGCTTTTCCCCTCTATTCATGCGGTAGCTGCGGGTGGATGGGTTGGATAGGAAGAGATGGAATGAGCGCGTACACTCCGTACTCTATTGTTCACTATCGCTGTTCGTCGTGCTGTTATCCCCCGTTTGATTTATCGTTATCCCGTTTCCGTTTACACGCTTGCAGGCTGTACAACTCGTCACAACAGACTACTAGAACTTGAATGATCGTCACTGTTGGATCTGTAGGAGTTTGTCTGGTACATTTGTCGTCTTTCGTTTGTCTTTGTTGTGTGCAGTAAACGAGCACGATGAATTTTATATTATGACTGCACATAAAATGTTCGCTTTCTTCTTCTTTATAATTATCATTACTTATATGTTAATACCTCCTTCTTGGCATTGTTTAAAACGTTTGACACTTTCATCTGTACCCGATTGTTTTAATGGACTCAGTTCCCGTTGATTGGCAACTATTTTTGGATTTGTGTTTAGCCATTCTATTTTGAAAGCTTTTTTGCCGGAAAATGTGTATATCCGATTAATCCACATTCTGAGTGAGAAAGTACGTTTATTGTAAGTTTACCAAACATTATCGCACACATTTCCATGTTTTCAATAACCTTTTCGGACGTTTTCAGACTTAGAAGATAGTCTCGTAGGCCCGACCTCCTGAATAAACATTACTGTGTGAATTATCCTAAATCGTCTGGAGTGATTTAGCATCCACCCTGAAGCTTCTTGAGACGTAATTTATGAAAGCATTGTTTCCTTCTTCATTCCAACAATTTTTTTATTAAACCGGCCCTAGGTGAGGAGCGGCTGTACAATCAGATTCACATCACGTGAATAATACCTATAGGATAAGGCAGGGGTTGGTAGGAATAAGGTTAATTGCAAGATTACAGTGAAAAATACTCCTGCAACTCTTCAGGTGTCCCATCCAGGCCAGTCTAACGGAAAGCAGATCTGTTCTCTAAACATTTCACTGATAGTGAATAAAACAAATCAGATGCACTGCTTCATTTTCTAGCAATTGCCATGATTTTAGTCGTAGTTTAGGTATTTCTGTTTATGCCAACCGATTTCCATCCCGTGCTAGCCAATATTTCGTTAATGTTTACCGTTCTCTGCATGGAGCTACGTTTCGTACCTGTTTCTCACTAGATATTCACGTTAAAAAGAAGAGAGTACGTACGACTTCCGCATTGTTTACTGGGTGTGCAATCTGTATAGCATACACGAAATATTTGAAAAATGTAGAAATTCATCCTAATACGGCCACCTATTCAACTAGTTTAGTTGGCCTTTATAAGTGACGTTATTGGATATTAACTGCGTTTATAAGCAGAGGAGTTTTGTTTGTTGACATTGTGGCTGAGCACAAAGTAAATAGTGAGAGATCCGTTTGTTGGATAGCCACTGATGTGTAACGACTAGATTATGATGGTCACGGACTGTAAAATAACTCTTCGAAGAGAACAACGTCCGTGAAGTCTAGATCAAACCATCAAACTGTGATTCTAAGCGGCTCAGCCTACTATAAGTGATTATTGGCCAATTGCGTTAACCGTGATGAACGTGTAAAAACTGTGAGGTGGTTGAAACATTGTGAAATTTTTAATCATTTGCTCATTACTTGCAGCCTATAGTTGTACGGTTTATTCCACAACTCGACAATATGATGTAATCAATCCCCGTACGACAGACTTTTAGCGTGAAGCTGTGTGAACAGTCCACAGTCAGGTTAATTGACATACTTCACCGGTTTACTTGGACGTCGACTGTCCTGTGCACCGTGGACCGTCAACTGATTGGACAGTCTGACATGTGAATGTTCTCGCAGTTTGACTTCACAAGCGAAATAACATTAAACAATAACAGCCAAAAACTCAGACAGCTGGACGTGATTAGTAAATGGATTCCCTATCATCCAAATTTAGTTGTCATGTTTTTTGTTGAATTAAACGATTATTTCGTTCGTTTTCTGAACAACGCGTAAAACAACTCAAATGGTTGTTCCCTTTATATTTCCTTTTTTTGAAACAAAGAAAATCTTAAAACGCAGAATTCGTTTGCAGGAATTAAAGACTCAGCACCCCAACTTACAGGTGCTGAAACAAGAAACGTGTTACAAAGTTCAAAATAAGTTCACATCGGATTACCATTTCAAGCGTGGTTAGCGTAAAGAAGAGTTACGTTATTATGTGTTTCTTTCATGTTTTCTTTACCGTTACATTTGTGTATTAACCAAACATTTCCTTTCAGGTAAATTTCATGATACTACGAATTGATGGTTATGTGCTCACCATAAATTAGATGTACATCTGTCCGGACCGGTGTTCAGGTATTCATACAGTGATACCTGTGAGGGACGTTTCTAGTAACCGGTCTACTGATATCAAGATACACGTCTTTCTGTTATCAACAAGCACTTTATGGTTGGCTGGCACATTTGCATAGGATATGTACTTTCAGTCGTTTAAACGCAGAGAGGTAACAAGATTGTCATCATTATGTTCCCTTTAACAGATGCGCTCACACGAAATTGCGTCTAAGGTACAAATGGTCGCGCTTCACCGACTGTTTTAGCCTGACAAATGTGATCGGTTATTTCCACTGTGAAGGCCAAGACTCCACGGTTAGGAAATTCAAAAGACAAAAATGTCCTTAACAATCTTGATAGTACAATTATTTTAGTGCACATGAGTGACACAGAACATTTTTAAAAAAGAGGTCCACTCTAAACGTTTTTAAAGGCAACGAACAGCACAACACCGAAAAGGCTGGTCATGTCACAGATGAACATTTGTGTGAAACGCGGACAGTCGTAAAATTAAGAATATAAATTCAGTGTTCGTTCCACCGTACTCTATGCAATGCATCCGCTTGTGGTTTCGATACCACTCAAATACACATGTAGTAAAAGCTGACTGTCTGGTTCATCAACCACCTGACTTTCAACACTTCCGAATACTACGGCTCGGCCCAAATGTCTCGTTTCTTCTATCCCTTCGAATGAGAATATTTTGCCGGTTGGAAGACCAAACTGTTTGTGATTTCGAATTCCATAGATTGAAAAAGTTTGTTAAAAGCTGACTTATTGATATAGATTCAACCTAGAGAGACTAATCGAATACCCTCGTGCAAGTAAGTGACGAATTGAAAATAACTTGCAACTTCACACGAAGAATGTATGTGGTAATCATTCCGTCTACGAATACCCGGGGAATGTGGGTGAAAATTTGACGTATAGTGTACATTTGCACAAAGTTTGGCAACAGTTATTCCAACTAGTTTTCACTACCCAGTCCTAAAAGTAACCGGGTAATCGGTATAAACCGAGCGAACACATTGAAACTGTTGTGAAACAAGATATACTGCTGATGAAATTCCAGGCATTTCTATCATGAGAAACTGGGTCGGTAGTTGAGAGCGACGCATTTCCATGAGGTTTTGTGCACATTCCGATAGCCAACTGTCGCCTGAACTTGATTTGTTTTATCGATTTTGACCACCTCAAACCGTGTTGATTTCAGCCTCTTTGATGTTAGTATCGAAGTTTCTCTCCGACGCTGGCCAGCCCACAAAATAATAAGAAGCTTAAACGAACTGATAAAGTATATAAATACGCTTTCTCCGAGAACGTTTGGTTAATAAATAGTATCGAATACATAGTTATGAATGGGCAAATCGCAGTAATTCCCTACATAATTAATGACAAATAGGTTACCAGCACACTGGAGGCGACTGTGTCTGGTCAGTTGGACCGTTTCAGTGGTTGCATTAGCAAAGATTAGGTGGATATAAACGATTTAAAAGGCATGGTTTACAATATACTATTATCGTCAGCTCAGTGAGCATTTTCCAGACACAGTAGTACTGGATTACTTGAAAGCAATGTAGTCGTTTAGAGCCGGTAAACCACCGAGCAATTTATGGAGAATAAAACCTGCCTAGCAAATGCGCCTTTGAAACAAACATTTGAACTTGTTCCGCTTGACAAATTTCTCCGCGTCGCGAAATTTCCAGTGTAATCAGTTTTATTTCAGCCAATGTATCTAGTTCTTCCATAGTGTCAGGCAAAGGAGACTGATTATGCATTATCCTCACGAAGGGCGAACGAGATGTCCATAATACTTTCTCATTTGACATGATTGATTTACCCCAAAACACCTGACTTTCTTCGCAGTGTAGCGATGAGGTCCAACTTATTCACCCCATTCACCCCAGTTGAACTCGAACCATACAAGTGAGTATACTATTGGAACACTACATAACTCATTTTTGGCCATGCTGATTCGTTTGTTATAGACGTCGCAGCAGACAGGTCGAGCGAACCAGTTACTAGTAAACAAGGGCATTAAACGAATATTCTAAGTTGAATCGGGGATTCAGTTTATTTCAAGTTCAACACCACCCACAATTGATCGCAGCTTTCACATTCCCATAGACTTTCCAGTTGGCCACTTTTGAACATCAAAAGCACTAGACTCGAGTTTCGCTGTCATTAGAGCAGCCTGTCAGTAGTGCATATCATCGCCACTGCCGGGACTAAAACCACAAACACGCTGTTCATGAGCGGGCAACCGTGTTTACCACTGCGCCATTGACCTCACGTTAGGTACGACCGAATTATAATATGTGAACGCTCAATCACTTTCGCTTGTGACTAGTGATCAGTTTGCCCCATCGTCTCGATAGGAGAGAGTTACTGTCTGTTAACTCTAATCGATAACTCAGCGATTAGGATTTCCTAGACAGGTCGAAATCTCCGACATCATTAAACCTGCTAGGCGATATTTTAAATTACTGATGAGAGCGAAACTGGAGTCTAGTGTTTTTCTTTTCGAAGAGCGCCGACTGGAAAGTCTATAGGAATGCGAAAGCTGGGATCAGTTGTGGGTGTCGTTCAATTTGAAATAAACCAAATCCCCTAGTACTCATCAGTAAACGTACACTCCTCCAACGGATGAGTCACTTCCCTATCAGTCAGGAGAAATAGGCTGTGCTGCAGCTCCGACGTATTCTTTCTGACCAAAGTAGTATTAGCAGACGTACCACCCGAAGAGGCCTCAGCATGATGTTCTCGATGAAAGTTTAATGGGCGTGAATTATTGGGGAATAAATTAGGGGCTCCAAAAGAATTCCATACTGCTTTCTACTAGCCTACTGCTATTATACTTTCCAAACGAATTATTCACAATCAGACGAGGGCGTAAGCGAGAGTTTCTAAGGCTTACTCATTGACAAAGTCAAGTCTGTAGACATTGTGAATCGAATTACTCACGACCAACTGGTTTGAGAAGCTGACAAGCTGTATGCTAAATCAGAGTTTCTGCCACACCCATCCGAACAGTTGATTATGGTGGTCTGTTAGAGGGACACGCTCGAGAGCGTCGACGACGTTTTGGCCTAAAGACGGAGGAAGAACGTACTGGCTAGCATGAAAAAACATCACAAAACTGATCCGTTTGATTTAACAGCACTATTTCTCGTCCGCATCTTACTCCGATATGTCTTTGACCGCGCAACTCAAACACGGTAATATAATGACGCAAAAGATGAGGCTCGCGACAAATCTGCTTCGTTTTACCCTCAGTAACGCATGAACCCATGAGGCTGCGTAAATTGCGTCGGAAGTAAATACTTGATAATTAATAAGGCTTGTAGAACTTTCATTATTGCTAGCACTTTTATTATGTAAATCGTAACGGGATTGTTGTTACTGTTGCCAAACGACAGGTAATGGATCTTCAATGTCGACTCAGTGCATGAACACAACAGTTGTACCTAGTAGTAGGAAAAACCTGATGAGCAACAAAGACAGCGAACACAACTCTTTTTCGAAGCACTGTACAATTAGGTTTGGAGGAATTGATCCCATAACCTGTGAAAGGATTTTTATCATCAAATACGTGTGAACAAAGTTGCATTTAGAAGAACGCACCGTTATGAGCAATTTATGTGAATTATCTTCAAAGTAAGTTCATCAGATACCTGTGAAGACCGTCAAAAAAGGATGCAACATAACTCAATTAAAGCAAAGGTTGTCAGGTGCTCAGTTGTCCTCGTTTGAACTCTACAGAATCTAGGTTGAATAAGCGGTATGAAAAGTTTGAGTACTATCGACTAAACTGGATCTAAATGGTTTTAGTCAACGTACGAAAAAATGACGCGGAAGACTACTGACATGATTCTAAGAGTATGTCGTGCATCCATCTAGTCATCCGTGGATATCCCCAGTAACTTGAATTGTTAATGCGTACCGTACTCATCGGTTTAAAATAGATTATGATCGACTAGAGGAGTGCACATCGCCTTTATCTGCACTACCAAATACTTTCTCAGAGCCAGAAAAGTTTCTCAAAAAACGACGGCCAGTTTTCGAAAGAAATTTACTATAATCTGAAGTACTCATTTGCATGACGCAACTGAAAACATAAGAGTTGTGTGGAGTGTCGCTAATGCCCAAAGACACTGCCAACATGTACAGCAACAGGAACTTAAATACCGAGCAGCTTGACCGGTAAATACGTTAATTGCGGAAGCAACAGGTCTGTAGGGTTGACGTCGTTCTCCTTCATTTTCCTTCCGGATGAACGCCATTCTCCATAAACCTAGAATTCTGCATTTTAGAGTGGGCTTGCCCGTATGAAGGATCACTACAGTTTTGCAATTACAGTTCGACGTATTCCAGATACAGTTGTGTAAAAAATTGAATGAAACATTAAGAATATTTTCAATATGTTCAATAGATCCACCTACATCAACGTTCAAAAGCTTGAGAACTGACTTTGTTGGATAAGAAGAGTAGAGAACACGCAGCGGTTTAGACAACCTAATTCATTTAGAACTTCGCTACAAACGGCTCAAGTTGATGGCGTGATCTTCTGCAAAGGTAACGTGAACGCAGCGTACATTCTGCTCTCTTACTGTTCACTGTTCAGATGTGTAACTTATCTTTCTGTGTTAAACTTTCAGATGTTACCAGAACAACTGCAGACTCCCACCTCCTTCCAGCATCATATAAGACGAGGCGCGAAAGTTTGGAATGGTTGTGTCAGTAATCTTCCATCAGTATAAGTGATCTAAAGGAGGGCGTACACCCGGATTGGACCACGAATCAACTTGGAAGTAAATACTTCAGAATAAGACAGTGTGAAACGCACAGCTGGTCACGCGGACCACCGATTTCCAGAACGGTAACGCGGATAAACGTATGCACCGATCTACCATCATCGGTGGGAAACGAAAAACGCAGCTGCACCAAACGACCTAAGTAAAGGAAATACGATATATCGCTGGGCTCATAAGTGCGTTCGACTAAAAACAACAACTGATCGGCTCATGTTTACTGGGATCAGAACTACATGCTTAGAGTTAGTGAGATTTATATGATCTTTTAGATTTCCATTTTAGAAATAAAATCGTTGGCCTTCTTATTTTGATTTGCGAAGAGGTATGAAAAGTGCCCGGATGTGTTATCTGTATGAACCAAGCAAACAATTCGAATTCAGTCGGAATAAATTAACATCTCACTTTTCATTCATCTGAGTACACCCGGAATTTGTTTTCCTAATTAAAAGCATCAATTAGCGCGATCAATGATACTGGTGATCCGTCATTTTATGAGCAGAAGTTTTGTGCACAGGCAAATCAATCATGTGGGCGTTAACAAACTGACCCATAAATGCGATTGTGACGAAAATTACACAATTTATCTCGCATTCTGTTTGAACTTGTAGCAAAAACTTTTATTGGGGTGCAGGACCTCCAGTAATATTTCATATGTTACACGTTCGTTGATGTGCCCGCAAAAAACTCATCACTAAACCAGCATTTCCTGCCCTACGTCTACGTTTACGTTTGAACTCATACGTCATGAAATGTAATCAGATGGAGCCTTCAAATTATTAAACACCACGTTACGTGAGTCGGTCACTGTTAGTTGACGTTCGCTAGGTCCAATAATTTGTGTTATTACTGCTGGATAGATGGAGAAATAGTGACCGTCTGAGCTGCATCGAAACCAGCATATCCATCCATCGATCTGGCGGTCGTTGTTATCTTTGTGTAATTGTGACTCTTGTAAAAATGTTGCCGTTTATATCAAAGCAGCAGCAATTAGAATCAATTGAAAACATTCAGTCCTGCATCGTGTGTCTAGTTTTGAGTAGCATGACAACTCCGATGTTTCTGCTTACTGTTTGGATTTCTTGTCACATTTGAATAGCAAGAAAGCTGACCCAATTCACGGACCTTGTTGTGAACACCAATGCGTGTGATTACAGGGAATAGGGAGAATGAACATCGAATCGCAGCACCTGTTCTGATTGCAATGAACTAGTAACGGTCCATCACAAGTCACCTAACTCGGCTCCATTCTGACAACCTGCAGACACTAAAAGTGTGTTTGGAACATTTTGACTGGTTACCCGTGATTGAGTCAACCTTGACAATAAAAGGTGCGAGAAGAGTTTGCGAACATTAACAAATGTCAAGGAAATTTGCAGAATACTTTACCTTTGCTTTTTGTCTAACAGACTCATTGCATTTTCGATTATCACACACGGATGGTACCAGTTCATTCAACTGAACCTGAAAAGTCTCACGGTGATACAAAACCTTCAGTTCATTGAAATCAAACTACAAAACTACAACTGACTCTTATTTATATCGCGTAAAAGCCGACCTTTTACCTGGTCATTTATGTCGTTAAGAAAAAGCCGTGGACTCTGAAAATATCTCAAAACTACCTCCTTTGCTGAACACCTTTTTTTAGAAATCTTATTCGGAAACACAAATCTCTATCCCCATTTCCCCACTCAGTCTATCGTCTAAAGAATGTAGAAAATGTGTACAGTTTTGTTGTGACCGAATCCTACTAACGTTTAGGAATCACTTCATCAAAGCTGATCCAATGAACCCTAATTTGCAAACATACACGGACTGTTGAATCATGATATAACCCGTCCTCTTAGAAGTAGTCTACCCAGCTATACATACAAACATGTATTTTTTCAGTTTTAAACCTACCTGAGCATCTTATACTTACGATTCACATCTATACTGTTGACAACACATAATTTGACAGAAAATCATATGTGCACTGCCGAATAAAAACAAACAGACAGTAAAAATTTGTTATGGAGCACCAACAATAAATAGAAGAACAAAATCAGCAGTTAGACTACCATATTCGAAAGCATCTCCGGTCAGCCGTACATAGGAACGCAGCGTCCAAAACTTGGCGGTGCAGCCATCAGGTCCTTCAGAATAAGATTTCACCTCACAGTATCGCTCATCAAGACTTCTGCCAACTACAGTGAAGGAAACAAACAGATAAAACATGACCAACAGCAGGCTTTGATTAATGAACTTCAGGTGTATGATTATAAATGAGCTACGCCGAGATTATAGTCCCACAAACTGTTGTTACTTACAAGGGACTTCCAACTACGCGTAACACAAAGAACACTGATAACATTTTTGGGAAAGAGAACAGTCTATCACATCACATGTTTGAGGACTTCTCATTGGGCTATGTCTTCTGAACTAGAACATCACCGAGCTACAGCGTCAGTTGTCTTTAGCTGTCTGACAGAATATCCCAACGGGTACCCGGGTCCTTCAAGAAACTCACATAGTAGGTGAATAAATCTACGGAAGTTAGAAAACAAAAACTTGTTTTAAGCAAGGTTACTGACAAACTAAAGCGTGAGACGGAACCAATAACGATGAGATGTTCCCTTATCACTTTCAATAAATATTTGATTGGCACTCTTTAAAACCAACTCGATGTCTGTCAGGAAATAACTAACTTCGCACTATTCGGAATGGCGCGATATCTAGTTAATGTTGCTTAAAAGGAAACCCCAAGTTTTGTTCTAAAAGAAACAACTATCTTAATCTAATCAACGTTCCAGAAAATTAGTATAACTACCGACAATCAAAAGACTCATCACTTTCTATGGCAGTTTTGAAGTCTACAAAGGTATAAATAACAGAATGTATGCTAACACCATCATTAATCAGGAAGTGTCATATTATTCAACGCTATTCTGTCAAGTAATAAATGTATAGAGTTCTTCTTTAGCACTTGTTTCAGTGAGTAGAACGTATGCAGTTTCAGTCTAGTAAACATGCACCCCACCAGCAAAGTACCATGACTAGAAGAAAAGCAACAGATGAACATTGAATTGCCGACCTACATTCATATAATCGGACGAAGTTAAAGTGCATTTTCGATTAAATTAATCTCTAACTTGCAATTTCACTTTTTTGAAATAAATCAGTGCTTAAAGGCAAAAAAATCGTTGTTACTAGCGTATTCATCATTTGAGTGTGCTCATGAACCGGAAATAAAGAAAATGAGCAACAGTATTTGCAAAGCCGTAGATAGGTCGTGTTGAATAACAACACTCTTTAAATGCAGTGTAAAAGCCCCTACAAACTGTCAGTAAGCCGCGGTTACAGCATTGCTTTCGTTTTATCTTCGGGTTGTACCAATGAGTACAGGCACTCAACTGTGGTGTTGTTGATCACGATATTTGTCCACAATTTGGCAAATTATTAAATAAGTGTAATTTTAAACATTAAGCTCCTTTAGCCATTTGAATAGAATAGTCAGAAGACACAAATTACGATCTGAATTCATTTTGCACACTCTCGTCAGTCGTAAACGTGTGACTAGCATGAAAACAAAACCAAACAAGACTTGAATGAAACGGTCAAAAGTACAAATTAGGCTGGATCGTGATTGGCGCTCACGATCAAACCCAGGGTAAACAAAGGTTGACAGTCAGTTGGTTTTTGCACATAGGACCGGCTGTTGACGGCTGATCAACAAAGCTTCAATATACTTGAGAAGTTGTGAGTTGTGAGCGTTCCTCAAGATCTTAAACGAAGATGCGGTGTTGACACTGTGACCTGTAGTCGATAAGTGCCTTGCAATGGATGAAGCGGCGTTTCGTCCTCGCTGAGTGTCACTCATTGGTGGGTTAGTCAGTGCAACCCACAACCAGTTTGAGATGTGCTACATGGCTCTGATCGTAAGCATCCTTTCCGTTCTGCCAATGTATGGGTTTCCGCAACTGCAAGAAACGTGATAGATACAATGACTGGTAGAAAACACCGGTGTTTGCTTTTTGACTGGGGGTAGAAGTAGCCTAGTGGTTTGTGAGAGCAGGACAAGCCTTGCTGCATTCTACACTCGTTTTGATGCGGCATTAATCATCTTTCCAAAGTTGTTCATCAACCCATCACTTTTGAAGGGGGGTTTGATGTAAACGGCTTTTTTAAGGACCTCCACAGTTGCATTTTTTGTAGAGGTAACTTTGCTTCATTTCCGAATGAAACATTCTGTGAAACTATAAACATGAAGCGTTTCATACAACACTGTTTGTTCGGCTTGTAATCTATCTTGGGATCATATTCTTGAAGTTCTGTGAAACAGAGTACCTACTAGTGACCTTTTGTATGCAACGAGAGCAAAACTCATGAAGCTCATGTATTGTCCCGTCCATGTTGGTTTACGGTACACTGAACGTTGGATAGAACCGTCCGAACAGCGTCTAGCCAGAACATCAAAGAAGGGCAAACTGTTCACGCCTTCGTGATTAACTGCGACTGAGATATTCGGATGGGCTGAGTTGAAAGCTCGAAAAGTTTCTTCCACTTGTTTCTTGTCCTGTCCAATCAAAAATATGTCCTCGACATAAAGTCTGTAGAGTTTTAGTCCGTCTACACCTGAAAGTACTGACTGTTCAACTTTGGCCATGAACACTTCAGCTGAAACGAGACCGACTTGGCTCCCCATGGCTACACCATCTGTCTGTAGAAAGGCCTTACCCTAAAAATAGACTCTCACATTTTCGGTGCATAATAAAAGTGAACTCCTCAAATAGTCAACAGGAATTTGAAGACAAATGGGGTTGGATAAAGCGAAATCACATATAAAATCTATCGTTTCTCGTAGAAGCACGTTTGTAAACAAAGAAATAACATCAATAGAACACATCGTGTCTCTGGAAATATTCAGGTTTTCAATAAGAGTCTTTCAACGTATGCACACATAGTTTCTGTCGAAGAGGTTTTAAAATGTCAATCAGCCATTTTGCTCAGAATCGTTCATTGCCAAAATTGGTTGCATGGGAATACCTGATTTGTGTTTTAAGCAAATCACACGGCTGTGGGGTCTTGGTACCTACAGGTTTTAACATGCAATATTGTCGTTCATTGATGACACTATGCAGTAAAAGAATCTGTGGCCCACGGGCTATCTGCTTCTCTATCAACAGATCAGTGTCCTGGTTGTTTGCAGGGCTGAGTCCTCTAGAACCTGTGAGAACTTCCTCTAATTTGTTCGTATATTCTCGGCGATTCATTATCACAGCACCAGTCCCTTTGTCTGGCTTTTGAATTATAACATTTTCATCTCTTTGGTTGTTGTATGGCTTCCAGGTGTTTACCAGTTAGACAGCATTTATGTTGTATTGAAGAACGTTGGAAGTTGTATGACATGTCAACTAACTTGGCTGTACTTGGTTGCACAAGTTTACGACTGAAGACAGTGTGCGAAATGAATTCATTTCGTAATTTGTGTTTTTTGACTATTCTATTCAAATGACTAGAAGGAACTCAATGTTTCAAATTTCTCAAATGGACACTCTCTTCTCATGTAATTAGTGATCTGAATAGACTGCTAAGAATTGAATGCAAGATTGCGGTTGAACGTACTCGGATTATCGTTCTGCGATCGTGTTTGGAGTCTCACAATTTTCCAATTGGGTATGGGAAGTTACCGGAACGTAGCAGATTGTGTGTTACTCGTCCAAACTTGCAGCGTTGATGTATGTCGTTTGTCGAGTCTGCCCAACAAAAGTTGGTTCAGTTGAAAGAGATATACAACTAAGTGTCGTGTTCGGTGGATCACATGCCTCCTGGATCGTAAATTCGATTCACCAGTCATTGTAATCTGACTGTGAAGCGTACAGAAACTAATACCATGAAAAACTACAACACGAGTTGAGAGGTAACTTAGCTAATCAAGAATTTCCAAGATACCTATCCAAACATTCTCTCTCTATCATCCGTCGCATTATCACGAACACCCTTAATGGGACTGAATTTTCGAGTGCCTCGAAAGCATACAAACAGAACCCTGCTGGATGCACACTTCGAGAGTTTATATGCTCAGTTAAATGTTATGGGTCCGACATCGACGGATAATGACAGTTGACTGAAGGCAAAGTTAGTTTGTCTGTCATACAACTTCCAACGATCTCCAATACAACAGAAATGCTGTCTAACTGGTGAACCCCTGGAAGCTTTACAACAACTGAAGAACGATCAACTTGCAGTTGTGAGGCTGTTTATTGCTGGCAGCAGTCTAGGTTATCTATGCAAAGTGCGACAGACCCTAGTCCGTTTACGCAGTACTACTTTTTATGCCACAGGATACAGTACTTCAAGTCATTTCCTATAGGTTGCGTGAAAGTAAGTGGGGTGCATTAAAGTGCAGTATATCCTTGGGAATGCTATCATTTCGTATTATAGCTGTCTAGTTAACAGAGTCGATTTTCATTACTACTTACTGTGAATTACTGACACTTCAGTAATCGATAAACGCGCCACCCTTCCACTAACACAATCTTTCAACAAAGGCCACTTCTGTTAAAACATATACAAGCGAACCAAGAGAATATGGAGCACTACACTACACAACATTGCAGATTAGGCTGCAGACAATAAGATACAATACAATATCTACGGGTAAACCGATAGTTGAAAGTTATGAATTTCGCATTACAGATGAACTATGAGGAACAAACGGTGTGCCGGAATTTAGCAGCAATATGTCTCTCCGGATATTCCGGAAAAGCTGTGGTGAACAGACTTGGTTACCTATCACTCACATGGTGCTTATTTCCTACATACTGAAAAGCATGTTTAACCGTAAGTAAAACAACTTTCTTTCGTTTCGTCCCAGGCAGACTCAACTCCGTCCAGGAAGACATTCATTACTTAAGGAAATGTCACATTAGAAACCTTCATTGAAAATTTAGACCTCAACCTAGAGATTAAACAGGGTACCAGTTTTAATCAAACCCCACTGCTATCATTTTAGAGCAGACGCAACTTGAATCACTGAGCTTTGTGCATTGCTATGTTGGCTGTTTTCAAATGTTACTTGAGTTAGGTCAAATTAGATTTAAATCCAATCACGGAATTTAGTGTGAACTGCGCTGAACTGTAGCCATCAGGTCGAACCTGTGGCGTATGAGAATGTTCACAGAATGTTAATGATTTCTGTTTGAAGTTTGCCCATCTGGAACCACTGACTCAGGTAGGCGCCACATAAACGAAAGCAACTGCTAACACAGAGTATAGAAAAACATACTGCAACTGATTGAGTTTGGAACCTTCAAAACGGGTATGTATGTGAACGATGTTGTTTGAAGTGCAACGAGCCTATAACTCTTGTCTGTCTTAGCTTCATTATAGATCTAGATTGAACCACAATAATTTTGTCATTCCGTTGGTTTAGAAGGTCTGGAAAATGAAACTTTGTTATTCGAATCTTGCTGGACTTGGTCAGGTTTATACTCTTTTAAAGTGTAATTGCATTGGTGCACGGCAGAATAATACTGTTAACAACCGCATGAAGTACGTTTGTTACAACCGAACTCAATGTACTCACTAACCTGCAGTCCAATGTTCACTTTCGGCCGGTGTGCAATATCAGATTCCAAATTGATGTAGAAGCTGATAACGAATAGTCTTCATCTATGTTATAATGTAATGTTACCCAATTGAACCGTCTTGCAGACGCTCAGGGCCAGCATTATTACCGTCGACAGACTGTGTTTGACTGTTGTTCTTGCCATCTGATTTATATGGAAGCGTTTCGATTATCTGATGTCATTCAGGAAGACTTTTCGTTACCATATCAAATGCGTTATTATGTATACAGTCGTGCACTTTCACCGAAGGAATACTTACAACATACTGTTCCATAAATATTTCATACTAACGTATCACACGTATAAGGTATGAACTGTCAATCAGTCTCTGATTAATGCTTAAGAGTTTTACCAACACCGTTATGTGCTTCTCTCAAAGGCTCATCTCAGTTCCACTTTTGAATTGTATGAACAAACTGCGTAAACAATAAGATCCTTCGGTTCATTTATTTTCATTCTTTTCCGACGGTACCGTTCTGTTGATCGATGGGGATAGCACAGGTACTCCGGATAACACCTTATCGTCGGGGTATTCGTAATCCGTAACCGAATCTGCAAAAGGAAAATAAATGAGACCTCAATAAATCTTATGAATAATTACGTAAATGAACAAGCAATTACCCTGAACGAACCTCAACCGCTCTCCACGATGGTCTAGTTCGTTAGGATCTACACGTTCCGAAATGAGCTGCCAGTTTAAAACCATCCGCACGCGCTTTAGTGGGCAAATAACAAAACCAACGCAGCTGAACAAAATGAAGTTGATAGTGTATGGTGACCGAAACTCAAGCTGTTGCGTAAGAAGTATGAATCACATATAAGGAAAAGAACATTCCTAATCAGGTGCTGTGTCAATCTTGCTGAGATAGCGGAGCCTCTGGTATCAGATATTATGTTTTATGATTCCACAAGTTTCCACAATGCGATTAAGTTAGAAGATCGCAAGAATGAGAGTGAATCATAATAGGTTCGATGCCTCCGTTTGTTACACTAACTGTTAAATGTTTCTCACAATCTCGGAGTTAGTTTGCTTAAGTTTTTTTCATTTGGTACTAAAAATATAGAAATCTTAAAAAGCTTACTTCTATCCGGTCTTACGCAATGCCACATAGTAATACCAGTACAAACAATGCTGTATAAAATCATTCTTCGTCACGATCCTACCCAAGTTATTGAAAGCATAACACGTTATTCGTGTTGAAATTAAAACGGGTATCGTAGAAACTCCCCATGCATCATGAACCGCAGCAGTAACAAACAACCATTTTTATTTATTTTTCAACAGAATGTGTCCAGTTAGGTATGTTAGCTATTTTGAAGCATTGTTTACAAGACCGGAAAAGTTTGAGTACTACCGGTCAATTTCAGTGGTCAAAAAATAACACTCGCTAAGTCACTGAACTGGTCAGTCACCTACTTTGTGATACTCTGACAGACAATCTTCATAGGCAATTTTGTCACGGAGCTGAGGGGGTGGTATCTTGCGTTGTATAAGGTACAAAGATATTTACTTTCACTGGAACAAATGCATGGCTCGTGCAAACATCTTCCACAATAACGATTCTGATGGCATATGTGAATTATATTGTGTTCCGCAGTGGCTAGCGTTTATTTTCTGGCCAGATTGCGTGAATGGCCGGAAGTTTCACCTGGGGTACAAAAAGCCTGAATAAGTTTAAGGCATTAGCTCATATCGGCAAGAGTAACTGTTAGTGCACCGTTGATGTTCTTAGTTGAGCTTGTGCTTGTCTGTGCACGAGAATGGAATCTGCTCAATTTATGCAAATCACTCATCGTCGGTTCTAAACTATCAGTTGTTCAAGAGCAGTCGCACGCTGGTGGATATCAGGCAATTTTTCTATCAACCTCATAATAGTCGGTAGTAAACCAATTTTATTGTGCTGTTACCGAGAATGCATAACTAATTCTGCTAGTGTGCAATGTTCTAAATCCATATTTGTCTCTTAGATAATGTCCGAATACGTGAACCGAAACGTCATTTGCTTGAAACAGTATGTCGGGATTCTAGCCACCGTGCACAGTAAAAATTATCCCGGAAACACTTGTAAAATTACTGTTTTCTTCTTATCTGTAGTTTATAATAATGTCAAACTTTCCTTTCACTCTGAAATTGGCAAAAGCTGTTAATGTTTTATGCGTTATATTTTATGTACTTAGCCACTTGTTACAGTTATTTTACTAAATGGATCCTTTAGTTTACCTGATTAAGCTGATAGTTCGAGCGTTATCCTCCCGTAAGAAAAAATCCTTTGCAATGTGGACAAGGTTGATTTCAACGGACACATGCACCTACGTCCAATGTTTAGTCACCAAGTTCTCTGAAAGTGTCTACAACTTAACCGGTGGACGAATAAATTGTTTACACCCACATGCTTCCCAACTGTCAATTTTGTCACGGATAACAGATCGGAAGGCTGGGCTTCATGAACTGATAAAACCTGGCTAGAGAATAAATCGATGTTATTCCACCACGTCATGTGACCATTGTCTAATTAATCTGGCATACACAATGCCTGGTAGAGGAAATTTCCTTGCACTTGCGTGATCTGTTGTTATCTACTGTGGAGGAAAAGCCAGCATAAACGTCTTTGAGCTGGGCAAATTAGATCACTCTATTTACAGCCGGATTTTATTGCCTGTCTATCTTGTGGAGTTTGAATTAACAAAAATTCGAATTACGAACTGATTGAGTAACACCCCTAAACTTCCCATACCGATAACCCGGTTAGACATTAGCCACTAATGTAAAATATTCTATAATATATGGCAAGTTTTTTATTAGTCTGTGGTTACTTTTGTTAGTGATGTTGATCTCTTTATTCAAAAGCATCCTTAGACTCGGTACACCAATAAGCATTATGGGATGTTTGTGACTAGTTTACTTGTGTGAACGGTCTCCTGAGTTGGGAATAAATTGTTATACGCTGACAAAAGTATTAATTGCCCACAACAATATTCGCACTTCAGGCAGTACAGCAATAGTAAGTATGTGTCTTTCTACGATTGACCCGGCAGACGCAAGCCAGCAGGATCCCTCATCCGGATGATAAGTCACCGATTATCGCCTTCTGATGGACCCGTCCGATTGCTGATGATGTTGTTGTTTCTGATTGTGGTACTGCTATTATCAGTTTTTCCGGAAGCAGATTGCTCAACTTTCTTCCAGGGAAACAGTAAGCAAAATAGGAGCAAAAACGTCATTACGTTCTCCATTCCGCTGACTGTTCAGTGCATATTTCTGAATGATATTTCAGAGGAAACAGGTTATTTTCTTCTACAAGAAGAGCTAACGAAGCAGGCAATCTTGAAGTCCTCAAGCCAAGCGGATGTATAACACGTCTTTTGTTAGTTCAGAACGATCATAGACAAACCATTCAGCACTGTCTGGGTGGTCACGTCCGGCCGAAACATTACGTGTTGAACAGCAGGAGGTTAGACTACATGTGATGGACGTGGAGCGTGAGACACTGTCCACCGAACAATCCGCGTTTCTGAAACGAAGACTTCCAGCCCAGAATACCAAAGGCCTTGACAAGCTTGTCAGCCTTCGTTGTAAGACTGTCATTCTAAAGTGTGAGATGGGATTTCTACGCAGTTGTGGTCGACCTGATCCTTATCCTAAAGCCTTTTAGTATTTGCTTAGCACAAGCAATATGAAAGTGACCTCGTTCAACCTCAGACGCCTGAATAAATTGCGCATTTAGTCCAGTCATGACAAACTGACAAAACTACTGGAAACTCAAATGAAGTATTTGCCACCATTGGGCACCCTGTCGGTTGTTTCGTTCATCACATTTTCAAACTTCTGTAGTCAAGCTGCCAAGCGTGCTCGGGACTCTAACATGGCACATCTATGAAGATCATTGTCCTCTACCACACCGAGTGATACATTTCCCATCGATCCACATAAATTAGTTGTGAATCCCTCCTCGATATCTCTTTCGTGCTCTCTTTTAGGAATACTCTCTCCCGGGCTTCACTTCAAATGTCCACATAAGATTATTGACAATTCACAAGTGCAAGCACAATTGGAAAACCTATGTGATCAATTGCTCGAGCTGGTGCCCACATCTGAGGACAATCACAAGTGGTTCAAAGTTAAAATGATGGATTTAGCGCACTATTTTTTTAGCGCCCCCATCCAACAAAAATGCCTACTGCGAAGTGAACACTATCAAGTCCTCAAGGAAATAACAAACTGGAAGGATATAATTGTTTTAAAACCTGATAAAGGGTTCGGAACTGTGTTGATGGGAAAGCAGCAATATGTGCAGAAAATGAAAGTCATCCTTTCAGATAACACAAAGTTTCGACCGGACAGCCAAGTAGATAACATAATGCTGGTGGAGAAACACATTTGCCATGAGTAGGAGATTTTGCTTTTACATGGTTGCATGACTCTATGACAGTACAAACATAGGAAACCTACTGGTAGTTCTACTCCGCAGTTATACGGTTTGCCAAAGATTCACAAATCGCAAACGTCCTTGCGGCCAGTCCTTGCCATAGCGGGTTCAACCTATCCCAACCTGGCCAAGTGGTTAGTGGATGTTTTACAACCAGCTCAAGCAATTGCTTCCAACTTTTGTTTGAAAGAAACGTTTGAGAAGTGTGAATATCTAAATAATGCTGACTTGAAAGGAAAAGTTATGTGCTCACTTGGTCTCAATTCACTCTTCAAAAATGTGCCGTTGAAAGAGATGGTCGACTTTATCTGTGAATTTGCATTAGCTCATAACATAAAGCTTCATGTCCCAGCCAATATCTTGAAGCCTTTGAGATTATTGTGTACGGAAAATATCAAATTTTATTCTCAAGACACGGGATGTAAATAAATAAACGGCGTTGCGATGGGTAGCCCTCTAGAACCAATTCTGACTGGATTGTTCATGTCTGTGATTGACCTCCGCCTTGCGAATAAACTGCATGATATCCCGAACCATCGTCGAGATGCTGATGATATAATATTATTCGCACAGGACAAAGAGACAATGGAAAAACTATCGGACATATTTAGAACTTCGCACCAAAATCTAATTTTATTGTCTGAATTCTAAGAGGAAGACACGCTCGCCTTTCTGGATATCAGCATCAGGCGACAGAAGGATGGCACAGTGTGTCGATCAGTACACCGTAAATCCACCAAGGGAAGACAATATCTGAATTTCAACAGTTTTTCACCCATACAAGGCAAACGCTCTCTGGTTCGTTGTCTGTTTCACACAGCTCGAACTATTTGTACGGGTGATACATTAGGTACGGGGTTGAAATGTACCCGTGAGACCCTGGTCTTCAGCGGTTATCCACTGGGTTTTATTGACTTTCACAGCAAACTAAAAGTGAGAAACCCACAAGGAACGTCCGTTCCGAATAAACCAGTGTACACGTGGTTATCGTACGAAGGAGATAGTAATATGTCGCTCCTAAGGCGACGATTGACACAAGTCATCCAACAGACGTACAGTGCAGCTGCACTGCGTTTACTCAGCCAAAACCAAGTCACTCACACTTCCTCAGCTTACAACACGGATGCCAGAGCTGTCCAGTTCACACTGTATCTACCAGTTCACCTGCAGCTGTGCTGACGTCTACAATGGCAGAACTGATCCATCCCTGCGACTCAGAATGAAGGCACACGTATCTAAGTATACAGAGGACTTGATGTGTGGCGAGACCCGACGCGACCCCACCAAACGGCAAGCCGGCGTCTTCGGTCGCTAGACCCGTGCTAAAGACTAGTCATATGGTCGACCCGACAAACGTTTCCGTGTGCCGATGCGTCATCACAAGCCTGTTATGCTTAAATAACTCAAAACAATGCTTGTCATGCGTATCAAGCCTGTCCTCAGTGTTCACAATCTGTTGACCTTGAATCTCCGTCTACCATGGCTTTGACAAATGATAGACTAGTGTTTTCACTCAGTCGATGTATGAACTTAATTTGTTTAAAGATATTTGATCTCTACCGCTGTCATGTGTAGCAACTGACGAGAACATACGAAATCGTGCTACCATCTTGCAAGACCGGTCTTCTGATTTCGTTATTCAAATTCGTAACTGGGGCAGGATGTTTTATATTTCTGAATAATGTGGAAATCAGTACTACACTTCCCTGTCCTGTTGTTCTGGGTTGCCTATATCCGATCTTCATTCGCTTTGCTGAAATGAATCCAGGCAGCTTTGTCATTGCCAACAGCGTTTACGTCGGTCTTGACAAACGATTGTTTGTTAGCACTTACAACTTCTCGTAAGCCACTTAACCGATCTTATGCTGTCTTCTAATCACGTTCTTGTTTACTCGGGTGCATTGAGCACAACTCAAATCCAGGATGACCGAAGCACATAGGTAGGGTGTTCCGGTTGAGCGCAGTTACCGCCGCAGAAAACTCGTCACCTTGCCCTTCCGTGGGTGAATGACCTTAGTCTGTGAAAGGTTGCATCAACACGGAGTAGCATGAATAAAGACCCCGGTGAAGAGACGATACATATAAAGCTAAAGTATAACTGGAAGTAATTAACTCGCTATTTTCTAAAGATAACGATCGTCTAGCACGTAGAACTGCTGGTCCAGCCACGTTGCTTTCGGTCCTTCTTTGGTCGTCACTTGTAAACTTTAAAAATACAAGTGGACATCGGTGTCGTTCATAGTGGGGTGGAGTAGATCGTCCTTCACCAAATTCAGAGGGATTGTAGATTGACTAGAGAGAAGTCTCTTCACTCGTGATTTGTACCAAAATGGAATGATTACGATTAAACTCGAAATGCCCAACCGACCGTGTAAAAAAGAGATGTAGAATTAGCTGCTACTACTTTTCATGTTAGTGCTACTATTATTACTGTTGCTAGTCTTGCTACATTCAGTTTGACTGTTTCATTAATACCAGTTGAAAACAGAGAGACTGCAGGAGTCCTAGTGTTCGAGATTGGCCACGATTGATAGTAATGCCAAATAATTCCCTTGCAACTATTTTCATCGGACTCGTGCTATCTAGTGGCTGGGACAACTGACGACATAAATTAGAACATCTCTGCCGATTCTATGTACTTTGGCACAATAAGGTCGTGGAGGATAGCAGCACTGTGACCAAGAGGCCACATTACATTCAAGCAACTGCATCAACCAGTTGAACACTCGAGGAAACTCATTTCGACAGACAAACAAAACTGAGAGGGTAATCTTTGGAGTGGGTAGTTGCTATGTGCCTAGATTCGAGGACAGCAGTTCATGAATCGCAGATCGCCTAAGTTTCGTCCGACTATTAATCTCTGTCTATGGTCAGTCAGGAGTGTCTTAGTCATCCAGAAACCACTGATCCGATAATGACCATAAACTTAACCCTCTGCAAACTGAGCTACATGAAAACGCGATATGACACCTGTGTCACTATTTTGTACTCCCAAAGAAAGTCTCCGAAGTTTCATCTCTAAATCCATGTCTGCTATCTAAAAACTATTCTTGGACTCCAGCGGTTTCACTGGTTCATTTAGAAGACGAGTTCACATACCATGCGATGTTTAAACGTCGCTTCTCGTTTCAAAATAATACGACATTAATACAGCTTTCGTTAACCCTAAGTATCAACAATTATAATAGGGTCGCCAATCCAAAGGCATACATGGAATCAAGGAATGACGCATCCAATTACTTATTTGACTTGATTTATTCAGTACACTTTATCATCATTTCCTTGGTGGTATCAAAAGTTCATGGCTAATACAAGCTTTTCTTCTCACTGTCAGGAAAATTAACGCTGTCAGCTCGTTCAGACAATTTTGGAAAGCTAGTGGACAACAAGATAGTTTAATTATCACAAAAGCAACACAGTATTGCGCATCTGTCGGGTTCAAAAACACCGAGATTCCCCGACGTTTGCACACAAATCCGCCAACCCCTTATTTCCCAGTTGTGTAGTCAAGGTCATATGCCTGGGCCGACTTACTGTGGCATTTGACCTGAGTGTTATGTCCACACGTCCACCACTGAGCGACCCTCACGTGTATGCAACCGCAGTGACTGCGAACGACTCACAGTTTGTCAACACCGCTGTAGTCAATGTCACGTGCACACACGCATACGCACAGATGCACACATGCAGACACAGACGCGCAGACACAGCAAGACAGACAACCTCATCTCGAACATTAGCCTGTGACACGTGATTCAACCCAGTGTCCTCACCGGAGCTGACGAAACAACGAGACCGTACAAACATGTGAACACAAATTGCCTAGTTCCCTCGCGCGCCGGTGAACAAACCGCAGCTACAGTGCTCCGTGGACTACACAGTGTTTCCATCCGGTAGACCCTTACGTTGACATCTATGTTATTCCACCCAACACTCCACTAACTCACCCACGGATTGTATCTCGGTATTTTGTCCTAACCCTTGCTGTAAGTGTAACTGTTATATTTGTCTGTTAGTTACATTACACTTTGGTTACATATCCTTCAGATATTATTTAGATGTTTGGTTATACCGATACTACTTACAACGCATTGTAATTAGCTAGCCGGAATCTAAAGATGTGAACGGTATGCCATAAATGTTACAATGTGTTACCGGAAACATGAGTTAGGAGATGTAAGCGTGTTGCGCTGCTTAACGATAGCGGACAACAAAGGCTGGCTTGAACACTACGAGTATATTTTGTCTCTTATTCTACAAACATCAGCTCCTCAGTGGTTCTGCACACAACCCTACTGGTCTTTAATCACAACATGTGGCATATTACTCGATCAAGTGAAACTAACCTAACGGTTTGTACCACGTATGAAACGGTGTATTTCAAAGGGTAAAGCCACTGACTTCTGCTTTATGAAGGGTATCGACCGGCAGCCCTAAGCGCTACAGACAAAAAGAACGTTAGTGATCGGTGTGAAATTAAGTCCATATTTTACACCAGGAAACTCAAAATGCATGTTGTCGAATCGCATCTCAGATCATTCTGTGGGTTTCCACTTCCAATGATCATTTATTAGAGACTATTTACATCAATTTTGCCACCTATTACAAATGATGGTGACCATACGAGATCATAGCTTACTTATTCGAAATCATGTATAGGGCGAAGCCTTATGTATTTCTTCATTCTAGATTGATGACTCATTCCGAAAACGTTATATAACATCCTAAGCCCCTAGTAATTGACTGACAAGAGAGAATGCAATCATCATTGTGTGACACAACTAACTTCCGTCCAAATAATCCGGTTAGAGAGTTACGGTAATTCGACTACTATTAGTGCATCAGTTCGTTCATCAAAGGTCAGTAAAACCAAATAAGCAAATGGAAGATAAAATTTGCAGGTGTAATATCCAGGTAAAATGTACAGTCCAGATGTTGCCCTGAATTGTACCTCATGGGTAAACAACTAATTGAACCGTAGCATAACCCAATGACTGGCGCAGCTGCTTATGCATGTAAAACACCGAATGTTTGAAAAATATCCACAATTAGGTTTGGGTTGACTGACGTGCTTAATAGCTTGAACTGTCGCAGACGGCATACAGCTGGTGTGAAAATCGCCATTATCCGTCACACGTTCTCCTCACATACAGATGACAGACACAATTTGGCAACATACGAACTCAAACCAGCTGAACTTCGAAATTCGAACTTCTGAGTGGAAAACGTTTCTGTGACCCTGCACGATCTAGCCCAAATTCGAATTCAACTGAAATGACTGTATTCATATTGATGAGGTTGCTGTGAGCGGACATTTAGTTCTTTGTTGCCCTACGACCAGAACACGCACCTGCAACATACTGCAACTGCCTCAAGCGAACACAACATTTCTGTGGACGTCACATCAGTTCTGTCCCTCTCCTCATCGATAGCACGACTAAGACAGAAGAGATAATTGATTCAGTACACTAACTGCATATCAGTCAACGCAAACCAGCTGAGTCCCTAGAAGTGACAGCACGGTGATGGCTGTAACATGCGGTATGTCTATGGTAATGCAAAGTTGGATAGAACTGCCACTGTTTCGCATCGAAACCATACAAATATGGTAAAAGTATTACGTCATGGTAAACAAAACTAATAGAAGAAAACAGTGAGAACAACATTAGATTTTAAAAACACACTACCAACTTCTGTGGATAAAAGCAGATGTTTTTGGTAAATTCTAATACCCTAAAACTGGGTCACGTGCGCGGATAAAAAGAAATGTCAGTTTAACACTCTTCCAAGGTCTTTACCTTATTTGGTACCGAAAAACTATCTTCGTTAATTAGTCAAATCACAGCAAAACCCTAATGAATTTAGCGTGGATATTCTACTATGAAAGCTAATATACTCCGTTACGGTGAGAAATTAAGTTTTACAAACTAGTTGATTTGCTGTGAAACAACGATTACCAACCGGAAATGGAGCTCCTCAACCCCTTTTAAACACTTGCTTGCGCAACCGGGAGATACCAAGATGAGACTGATTATGATGGGTCCAAATCAAGTCTACTGACTGGGTGAATGACTGATTGGCTATATGTTCAGAACAGAAACCTTCTTTTCAAGCAACAGTGTATGTTATGCACTTGATTGACAGACTAGCCAGTGGGTCACCCGGAGACGTTCCAGTCACTGGGACATTAGGTTTAGCATGCCTGTATGGGGGCGGGGCGATGTTAGCTGGTGGAGAAACAGAATTCCGTTCCACTATCCCGTTACCAGGAAATACATTAATTCAATGTCTCCGGAAACGCGTTTTTCTGTGTGCATTCAGTGCACTGAATGCTTATTGTATTTAATTGGCTTTGTTTCTGCTGTTCCGTTACTGTTTAACAATTGTGTTTTGCGAACAAGATCAATTTCAAGTGAGATGCACACGTGAACATCGCAAGTGATGTGAACATTTTCTATAGAAACATGTGGAACAATTGAAAACATTGTGAAGACTGTCGAATTATTTCTCGTTTCTTGCACGCTGTTATTATTAGCCAAACACATTCATATCTGTTTGCTGAAAAAAATAAACATATAGGAGCAGTTACCTTCTTCGTTCTCCCGGTGTATGATGATTGATGACTTTTTACAAACCGCAGTTAGGAACTTTTGTTCTCTAAAATGGGAACGAGAAATTCAGTTGTTTCTTGGAAGATCCGACCCAAACCAACATGTTTTTTTATCATTCGGCACGTCAATACACACCCTAGGATTTTCAGTGCACCGAAAAATCACTTTTAATCATTCGTTTCAATTGTCTTCATAATAATTTTTCGATCGATAACTGATAGACCGATCTCGATCTGGCAGATCTAGTGTTCTTTTGCGGAGACTTAGCAGAAGACAAATTTAGTCAACTCAGTCACAGCACCATATCCAATAGATCATATGTTGTCATGCATGTGCATATACACGAACGCATGCGTGAACGTCACACTCTACGGTTTAAACAAACTAAATAAACAATGCGCGCGGTCGATCCAGGAAACTTTGTCACGTTAACCGGATGGTTGCATTTGTTTAGCTTCGGTGGTTGTCACGGGCATTTTCGGAGTATTGTACAACTGGGTGATGTGATCCATGAAAACGGATGGCACAAGAGTTATTTATTGAAGAAAGCAACATATGGGTTAAGAGCTTAAACAGGACTACATACAAGACACTCATTTGCATACGGTACTGAGCCCAGAACATCTGGTTTGTCACAGACGTCAATGCTCAGTTCCTTTACGTAACAAGGACCATTTTGTGCGATTCTGCACTTTGATGTTTCTTCTTGTATTTTTCCTGCGGGTACTTCAACGTCAAAATATATGCTCTGATCCTATTACTGGATAGCCGTCGAGTGAGTTGTATAGCACGATCGCTCATCCTCACTACATGGGTTTGGTAGCTGTTCTCCTAACGGACCGTGAGGGTTAATTACCATTCATGGAAAACGTAGTAGTGATTAGAGTAGTGAGTGTCATTTTGAAACAATTCATAACTTCAAATATGATTCTAGATTATTGACCAAAATCATCAGTTGTTATTATATTTACCCTGGGAGATTGCAGCGTGAATTCTTTGATACATTTTGCCTCGAAACACCTTCCCCAACAGCCTAGCGGACTCCATATAATACAACACAACGTGCCGGTAACGAAACCCTTACGCGACATGTTTGAGCCTCATGTGAATCACTGTGGCCTTGCCTTTGGGTATTTTGTTATTGTCACTACGTCCAATCCAGCCAAAAACCATATTTTTCACAATTTACCTGCCTTTGAGTGTTACATTATTGCTTAACTGTTTGCGCTCGGGCTGAAGGCGCAGTAAGGACTGTGTGAGTGACGTTATATATATATATATATATATATATATATATATATA
>LUCH01005165.1:0-10168 GCA_013368495.1 Paragonimus heterotremus | reverse complement strand
GTGATGCTGCACCTTGATGATCCTTCTTGCAGTCTTCTTGTGGCTTGTAGGTTGTCAAGAAATATGTCTGCTACTGAATAGCCGCGGTATCAGTAATATATTACGATCGCTGAACTCCACTGCAGTAGTTCAAACTTACTGGCTATGTTTTACACAAATTGGTCTGATTAATCAGCATCACGGTAAACCTTAGACTGTCGTGGACGTAAGCTGCGGTAACTGTCAGTCAGGTCACAGTATTTGATGTTTGGTGTTCATTTCATTGCTCTTATCTCCTCAAGTAATATAGATGTTAGACTGTATGTTACCGAGTTTTTGGTAATTTGGCACCGACGAGCCAAAATGAAACGTTTGCATTTACCACTGCTTGTCTTCAAACCGTTTTTTTTAAATTGTTAGGTGACCTGTTCGTAAAAAATTCGGGCTCCAGCTGAATTCAAACTGACCACAAGAAACGCATTCCCTTACATGGCTCATGTTCTATCAACTGAACTACCGAGCCAGTTCGTAAGCCCGGAATTCTCATAATGGGACTACGGTATTTGTTTTAGACTCACTTTCTGTCTGGTTGTAAAACTGAGTCAATTGCAGCATCTACCCAGAAGTATATACTTATAACGAATGGATTATTGGTGACAAAATAACAAATAACATTCCCATCATGAATACATGACCCCATACTTTTACATTACGGAATGCGCATGAAACACAAGTCACTGGATAATTTCATGAAGCCAGGGCACAAAGAGGGCTTCCATTCACAACTGCACCTCTGTCCACTGTAATCGCTGGTCTCAGAAAGGTTTCGGTTCCTGTTTGGACCTTTAAGACTTGTGACAGTGGACGTCACAGTTTGCCTTCTAAATCAGTTGTAGGGATAAAAAGCTGAAGACGAAAAGTTAGTCATTTGTTCGTTTACAAGTAAATGACTCCCGGTACCATAAAAACACATCCCCCTGTAAGTCCGTTATTTACATCTGCAGCAGCTTACCATAATTGATTCTGGATAATATAAGAAGCCAGAGTACAGAGCATTATGTCGAACAAAATCATAGACAACTAGACTATGGCGTTTAATCGTGTTTTGCAAGCCTCATGTGTACAAAAGGGATGTGGTCATTCATACCGTAAACTCCTTTATGGATATCCCTACTTCTACTTACTGGAATTGTTTATCACAGAGTTGGTTTCAACCTCCCTTCACTCTGAACAGCTGCAAAAGCTGGTTCTCCTTTACTTCACTGGTTTGCATGAAGGAAATTCCTGGCACTTCGTTATCTATGCGAATCGCATTGAAATGAACAGTTTCCATTATACTGTACACTCTGAAATTTAAAATTTTATTCAACCAGTGATCAGAGTGATGTTTTTTCATTAGTGATGAAAGGCTCACTCACTGACTCGGTCTTCACAAATTGTACGCAAAACACAGTTCACAGAAAACTGGGTGTACTTCAACAGGACATAGCTATTTTGACTGTAACCACAACTGTTATTCCTGAAAAGCCGTTAAAACAAGTTTCGTGCTGTTGGATGATCTATTGTATGAAAACTTTGATCTAGTCATAGCTTGAATACCTCAACACAGCAATTCATTCCGGGCATCAAGAAGGACGGTAAACAGCTGCGACGAAAACCGTACTACGACACCGCTGGGCATCCGCTTAGAAAACCTGATTTGGAATACCTCTGAAGCACTAACTTTTCGGGTTCGTAAAATCTGTGAAGATTTACTCTTCTCTGGTTAGAGTCACGGTTGCAAATGCACGAAAATTTATGGAAATTCACTCTGAGGACGACCGAGAATTATACTTATTTTCCCATGCTTCATTTCAGTTTTTTGAAATTACATAAACAAGTTTAAAAAAGGAAACCTTTGTGCTGGTGAATTTTTACTTTTCTGAGATACTGGTGGATACAATCATATTAACGGGTGTTCGGCGACCTATACGCGAACTGAGGATATCTTTTTCATTCCGTTGCACTTCTAGCCATTAATTCTTTTCACTGGAGAACAACTCGACTTGTTTAATAATTGTGCAGTCTGTTGCGAACACAACTGATAAAAATTTTTATTATCAGTTTCCTTTCTGAACGTTTATCATCAGCTAGCCGTGACTATAAACTTGTTGCACGCCGGTTTTCAGTCAGAATAAATCACAATCAGCCGTTCATTAAAAGGCAGACTGATTGTGTGCGATTCTTATCAAAGTGTAAATGTGCCAGGCCGGATGTGAAATCTATTGGCCGGATTTCGTGAGACCGCAGAACAACAGTACATATCTGATTTGCTGTTGACATGACTAGAAATTGGAGCATCCGTCGTGTGGGACCGAAAAAGCCTGTGTGTGTAAAGTTACTTTAAATAAATGATGTTGGACACTCATGGATTAACGTGCACATCTCAAGAACGATGTGCTCGACCTGAAGTCGTACTGGTGAATAAATTACCAAGGTAACTTACTCTCGTTTAATTCTATTCGCTTTTTACATTCAGTGTGCTGATTGCCAGAAAATTAAATAAAACAATTCATTTTTCGCAAATTAAAGCACCGCAGTCAACTGCTAAACCACGTCTGCTTATATGACCATTTTATATATCATCATCTCTGCATCAAATGCATTAACTAAGGCAACTGCAAACTTGTTTCAGACAGCTGCATCAAAACACTGTCACCATGTTACGATGATGTTAAAGATTGTGATAGCTTTAGTTTTCCCCGGAGCAGTTCGTTTTATCCAAAGATATAAGCCGGAGGTAGATGAATGACCGTCTTCACTGTCGGTAGTCTAACATCCGTGGCTGTTGGCTAGGCCCAACTGCGCTGGAAAATTGGGAACGGAAACGTACCTTCAGTTTCAAAGCAAACATGATGGCCTAGGAAACCGTTCAGCTATTAACAGGATCACTGTATCGAAACCCCATTGTTGAAAACGGATGCGTTTAAATTGTGCCACCGAACAACTAAGTTACAGATGAGCGGAAGACAACACATTGATGATAGATTTATTTTAGTCTTCAGGACCCCTGAGCTACATTCACTTCATGGACAGAACAACTAAACAACGGCAGTCTACAAGCTACTGCGCTCAGTTAAACGCCAGCTGTCCTAGCGTCTGCAACCAAAAACTTTGTGAGTCACAAGGACTGCATTCCGAAAGACGAACGCGGTTAGCCTGTTGAGACCTGTGCCCAGTTGCACAGCCCGAGTGAAGTATATGCCTTCTATTCTACGTCAACCAAACAGAACATTAAGCAATGCTCAGAGTGACGGATGATCAGTTAGCATCCGTAGTACTTGAATTTACTGTCATCCATATCTTCAACTATTGGTGCGAAGATGCCCCAGCAAGGTATCATGTGATTGCTTTGTTTTCAGTGACCTTCATGGTAATGAGAGGATTTCTGCGTAATTCATTTTAAACAAAAATGACTGAACTTGATTAAACGCCTTATTAAGGCACAACAAGGGTTTCGTAAGGAACATCCGTATGTCTCTGACAGTTGAACCAAGTTTACTGGCAAACCGTCACAGACTGGTATAGTCTACGAAGTCGTTTTTGAAGCTTTCGATGAATTCCACCCAATAATCTTTGTATGGAAACGTTGCATCTATGGTCTGTTGGGACAATCACTTAAATGACTCAATGATTATCGCATTAGTGTTAAATTCAGTGCACTGTTAAATGAATGTCGGATTTTTCTACGTGGAATAACAACCCCTCTGTTAGTACACCGTAGGACCTCTGTTGTCAGTTATGATGAGCCAAGCACTACCAAGTTACCAGTAGTAGCCTACGCTGATAAACTAAAAGCAGTATGGTAAATTGTGCAAGGTCTGTACAAGTTTGATGCACTTTGAAACGATTCAAGCGTTGCGAAATGTTCCAGGAAGTCACTTACTTACTATTCGGTGCTTTTATATATAAAGCCATGTACATACTTAGCCTAGGACTTAAAGAACATTATCCGAAAGGTGATCAAATAAATGGCTTTGGATAAAAATTTAATTAAAAACACCTCTGACAAATGTACTGTGTATGTCTGCGAATTGTGTTACAAGAAGATAAGCACAAATTAAATTGATTATTTTATGGAAAAAAGCAAAGTAGTATACCGTGTAAGTCCTCTGGCCCGCGTCTTTAGGTGGCAACAATCAAACGCACATATCGCTTGCATTTTAAAAAGGCATGCCTCTCCCGGAGAGCGTCAAAAGACCGCCTATTCCATCAATGACAGATTACTTTTAGCCCGTAGGACTATCAGCGTTAAGTCAGAAAACTAGGGACATCTGGGTTGAAGCTTTTTCCAAGCATAAAAACTAATGAGCACTAAGCACTGAACCAACGACTAAGGAACCATTCTCTTAAGCTTCCTCTACAGTTGATCAGCCTAATAAGACGATGAAGCTTCTAGTCTTGCCATACTAAACTGGAAAGTTCAAACATCAACTAAGCCGGCACATGTGAAACGGGAAACGAGCTAGACACCATCCTCTTCTAGACCACCAAATCTATACCTCTGCCTGCTTTGTGTTGATATCCGTTTGTGTGCGGTGGGCTTGCACTATTGTTTTATATAAATTGAATACACTAGCCTATAAACAATAAAACTTATCGCATTTTATACCATGAACATTTATGAAACTGAAATACTTTGTTGATCCATACTACTAGTTGTGCTGAGTTATACGTTGTTTACCCGATGGAGCCAACTGATGATGGCAATTACATTTTTCGGTATTTAACCTTTTAGTACACGTTACCTTTCCCACCCTGAACAGTCACATACCGCCGTCACAAAATGACACTGTTCTTGCAGACCCCTAGTATAAGTATTCCTAAGATTCACAGAAATGTCCATCTGTTAAACGAAAGTAACCAGCTTTTGCGGAACAATCCTAGTCTAGAAGATATAAATCTAAACTTCGTTTTCTTTGGTTCCGCTGCTACCACTTTGTTACACAACACTGAATCTACTTAGTCACTGCAGTCATAAAAGTATGCTCAGGTGGCGAGATAAGTAGCAGAATATTACAAGTTTAAGTGGTTTGCTTCAAGTAAACCGCCCGAAAAACGTGAGACCTTAACAGTCTCTGTTTGGTATGATATGTCGGCATTCTCCAATTGTGAGCTCTAAACCACTCTTCTGTGGATACCGAAGACAGCCTTAAATTAATTGGTACTTCACCAAACTGAACAAAACGTGTAAGGGTAGACAACTCGGATATTCGCTCTCCTCCGTCCTTAATCTTTTTGACATTTGGCTGTAGATCGTAATTTTACAAATAGAATACCAAATTATGTTGAAATATGTTCTTGGTGTATCACCTAATTTAAGCAATTCTGGAAACACACCGATTCGTATAACCGCCTGATGATACCCATGACGAAGTTCAGTAGTAAATCTCTGATCTACCTGTTAGTCTTCTGGAAGAAATGTCGCCTAATCTTCCTCATTTTCAGAGTTTCTGGAAACAGTGGATAGGATAAGTAAAACGAATGTCAAACCATGGGTGTTTCTGAGGTGAATTTAATTCTCCGTGGTTTTCTTTATAGTCCTCGGTTCCCTTTGCAGCTAGTGGAATGATAAGATGGATGAATCTCATTCATAGAGCTTTCTGCATTATCACGCAAGCTAGTACAACCGAGTGAAAGCCTACATTAATATTCTGAAATCATTTTAGAACGTGTTGTAATTCGAAAACGTGGGTTAATAAATTTGTCACATTCAGAAGCCACAATGGAATTTCAGACCCTTGCTAGCTTAAAGGGCACTAAACCTATTCATCTGGGAGAGAGCGTTTCAGATATATGATGAAAATCACCAGGTGCTACTTCTAAGCATGGGTGACTCGAGCAACTTTTGACGAAGAATGTCAATGGGAAATGGGCATTTTTGGCCAGACATGTGCAGAACAAACAGAATGCGCAAAACAATCCATCTGTTTATGTTATATGACAGTTTCCGCCCTGCACTCATAGGTACAGCTATATACATCACCTGTTACCTATGAATGGACGGGCGTTCCCACATGACAGTTCCCCCCAAAACGCACGTAAAATCAGTGGCTCACTGGTCAACATGACCATTTAAGTCGCCTGGATTTCATCCGAATTTCCTAGCAGATCTTGGAGTTGGAGTTGGAGGGGTATGCTGAAAAATGCAGCTGAAAACAAGTTCATCACCAAACACAAACGATGTTCAACTCCTGTAGAGTCACATTGGTTAGTAAACAGCTAACAATACGGGACGGATCGTAGTCTACTAATTGTGTCTTTGTTTTATCCAGGAGAAGGGGGAATATAATTGTTTGGAATGTCTAGTTCAAGTTGCTTGCGTTTGCTCAGACATCTAGTAGTTTTCAGCTGTTTAGCCAAGTAGAGTAGAAGTTTGGTATTACTTTCCTCTGCGCATACGGATATAGATTTTGAAACCTAATGACGATCGCCTCAGTTGTTGAAGTTAACGACTTGTGTTTGACTCGTTGTACTGTCAGATACATTAAGCAGATTTACAGGCTGGCAGAATGATAACCGAGAGGTGTGTTGCGATTGTCAGAGTGCAGGCGTGCGTATGATCACTCCGGACGCCTGAGCCGAATTTCAGGCCGTATACTCCTTTTACCCAGTCAATGACTGATGTGTGAAACATTAAGTTCCCTTTGTGCAGTTCATCAAGACGGTAAGAAGATATACATTGTGAGATACAAGCATTTCTTTTATTCTCATCAGTCGATTACATAAAACATCCGATTTTACGAGTCAAGCTCGTAGCGACAAATCAGTGAAACGATTGAACATCACCTGGGTGCGATTAGGTTCATTACCAAAGTAACGAAACTGATTGCGTCAGCACTTTTTGCTAACCGAATGTATTCTGTGATCGACTGGTGAGAACAAATGAAGTGCATGCATGTCGCAATATATGTTTTCCTACCGTCTTGATGAACGAATGTACGGTATAATAGAATTCTTTTGACACAACAATGCCAACTGTTAATTTGTCATTAAAGTGTGTAAGCATAAAGCGTTGTGATTCATCGCTCACTCGCCTATGTTTATTTCTGTCTCCAAGGCATCCACAAAATGGTACGTCTAACTAAGAGGCGGAACCAGGCAAAGTCCCATCGACAACGGAAATTGCTTATTCATCTGAACGACAAAACCGTGTTTTTGTTGCCAGGGCAACACGAAATTGAGTAACTTAGTGAACCTGATAGTAGTCTGAGCCAGGAACAATAAAACATCCATAGTATTTCATTACGACAGACTGAAAATAATGAACTTCATTATCTAGTGAAAAAAAGCGGATTGTTACGACATTTTTACTGTCAGTTTGATACATTCAGTTTGGGAGTAAGGAAGTTGAAAATGGAACTGTGCATTTAGTTGATTTTCTGTCAATGACAAGTTCTGACAATTAAGTAAGGTTTCCTTGCAGAAATCACTGACGATTTAGGTTTGAAGAAAAAACGTCGATTGCCGCATTTACATCAAAATAGCTTCTGAAGGGTAGTCAATCAGCAGTAAGATTATTTTGCAGAGCACAAAACAAGTGGAAAATCAGCCCAGAGTTTAAAAATGGTTCTGAAAAGCTTATACCAGTAAGCATAATTTTATTTCTGTTGAGTAGAAACTTATCAAACGGTAACCATGTTATGATAAATATGCCGTAATCATCGATGTTCATATAGTCAGGTGTGTGAACGGCATCCAAAATTACATGTTTTGTTTTACTTTGTTAATTTGCCAAAATTTCGTCTTTCAATTTGAGCATTGATTCTTAATGCACTTTAATATTCTGTTCCTGGTTGTATAGTTGAATTCTATTTATTTTACCATCTTGTAAGTCGGATCTGCCGCACGGTAAAAGTCTTTGTAATAATTATACATGTCCGTACCAGGTGGTCACTGTTTCTGTGGTCTTTATGTTCACTCACCACCGCACTAGGTGATTTCTATGTACACAGTAAAACCCTGGGCTGTTTGGCAAATTAAACTGACCAGTTTTTCAATAGATCCCAGAAATACATTTACATAATTCCCATTGTTTGCTGTCAACTCACTGAACGCAGAACCCGACACATTTTCGGCCCATTAGAATACAATGTGTTAGACAGATTCTGACTGCTATGCGTTTATTCTGATGACTAAAATGGGCATATTTCTAGGAATGAAAAAAGTTACTTTTTAACTACCAATCTGATTATCTCAGTGATGAACTGAGAGAATAACATCCTGTTTGGATTAGTGGTTGTCGAATTGAACGCTTGACCGTCTAACAATTTCGCTACAGAATAATGGAAACCTGTTTACGGTGTCAATCGCTTTTGGCATCAGTGAACCTTTTCAATCAAGCATAACTGGTCATATGCATTTAGTACAATCTTGACTGTTGGGTGATTATCGGTTAGTCTGAATAAATTTTTGTTCGAAGTAAGAGTGCAACTATTGTGTCGTACATTTCATAAGTTAAAACGATCTTCACAATAAACAATTTACATTCGTTTGCCAGAATATGGCTGTAAGTGTTAACAAGCGGAAAGTTTTCGTGTTTCTCCACATTATCATACCAAGAACCATTACCTTCAAACAGAGTGTGGAATATCTCAAGTTATATGTGACTTTTGGTAGTTAAACAGACGACTTTATCTCCGGTATACTAAGCATTTCAAGCAATAAATTATCTGCGATAAGCATTCAGTTAGTCCCACGTTACGTCAATTCTCACGCACATCAGAACAAAGAATGAACCTATTTGATTTAATGCAGATCTGTCGCAGAACAATGTGTTGTTTATTCAAACAAATCCAAACGCATTAACCGGTGAAATAAATAGCAACGACACATTTGCGCTTCAAGCGATTCATTAAATCGAACTGATATGTTATCAACGACCTCATTAAATGTGGGATTAATTTGATCATAATTAGCTTAGCTTAAACCAGAAGTTACCTCAAATTTGCTCTTGTGTTACTTTTACTCCGCTGTTTTAAATAGTATTGAGAAAGTGTATGAATATTGTCCACATATTCAGTTGCATCCGCTTCCTCTGATCAGAATATGGGTCAAAAATGCAGCAGTAAACCTAGGAGTAAATCAAAATGTATGCTTCCGAAAAATGTGTGTTAGGATTTTGATAACTCTAGTTAAAAAGACATCACAAACAGATCACGGGCAGCTAAACTTGTTGACCGAAGAATGTGTGTATTTTCAACAAAGCGTTTGAATTTTTCGGTCCCGGATATTAACCTTTGGTTCATTACTGCTGGTTAATTACATTAAACCCTAGAATAGGACGTGATGGTAGCAACAGACAAAAACCGGCCGCAAGTGGACTTTGCTTTAGTAATGACTGTTCTATCAGTTCCAGTGCACACAAACTGTTCGAATCAATGACCTGTGGATATACAGAATTGAAAAAGTGCATTAGTTAAGATTATTTCCATAAACAAAGCCATGTCATTTTCCGACAGCTGGTTTGTTTCATTAGGAAGTATATCGTGTCACATCGTTGACTGTGTCATCTCGTTTGAAGTGGTTTGCAAATTATAAAACATAAATCATACAGCGTAAGCAAACTGACCTCCACAACTTGACAATCCTATCTGCATTACTGACTTCTGTGAGCATCCGCTGCTGGTGGTAGAAACCAGGCAAACGTAGAAACGTTCAAAGCAAAATGTGAATCAATGTTCAAAGCTAATCACATGCACAATGTCCTCCGTACACTGAGAGCTGTTTGTAATTTTGATTTATGCAATACAGGTATTATTCTCCACTGAGTAGCGTAAACCAAGGATACGAATAAAAAGTCACATACTCTAATTTTGGTAACTGAAAATGAATGCCAATTTGTTCGTGTATTGGAAGTGATGTCCGGTTACTTAAAAAACAATGTGGGGATGATAAGCCAATCACCTCTGTAAAACAAATGGCTAACACTGCAGACATATAGGTACATGACGTGATAAGCTGTGAGCACGAATAAGTATTACGTCTTATTTTCTCATTTACACGCACGAACTGGTAAAGCCAAATTATTGAGATTTGTAAAAAATGTCCGTGATACGTATCTATACCTTTTTACATATCTGTTCCCATTTTAGGCACAAAATTTTCCATTTCATGCAAAAGCAAATCACTTTGGTGCATTAGGATTTCC
>LUCH01005164.1:29411-47307 GCA_013368495.1 Paragonimus heterotremus | reverse complement strand
AGCCCCCTCCTTACGACTGTACTACAGTGTTAGTGATCCTTCGTATCTTCAAATGAATTTGTTGCTACGGCAACCATTTAAGATAGAATTCATCCTACCGTCAGATGTTCACGAGTCATTAAATATAGCATAAGAAACCGAATTGCTAGGTACCGCTTGTTCAGTCATAATCTTGTCATTTAACCACGGCTAACTGTTTCATCAAAACGTGAGGGTACGTTTTGTCTCAGCATATCGTATGCTTATTTTAACGACTCGTCAAGTACATAACCTCATTAGATCATTGGACTTTCATTAAGAAAATTGCCTGGTATGTAGTAATGCAACAAACCGACTGCGATAACTACAACAGCTTCTGCCAAATGTAATCGTGTCGAAAACATAACAGTGCGCATCGCACCTGTGTACCCGACATAAACACGGCAAGTGTTGTGCCTCAACCAGTTCGTACAGTCTGACTAAGTGACAGGTGGGAATTGTGCTAAGCAGTGGTTCTCTGACACGAACGACACACGGGAAACCATTGTTCGGAGCATGACAACGTTCATCTCAGGGATAAACGCTGACAAGTTTAGGCAGACTAAATCATCTTTTTCTGTGATATCCATTCGTCTTATAGCTAAAAATAATTAAAAACTGGCATTTATGTTTCACCTGCCACCTTAATTGTTAGCACCGTTTCGTATACTTGTTAAATGAGAAGTGACGGAAAGACTATGAGAATTTGGAGTAGGACAGATAGTCGCTCCAAATGTGTGATCTTGCGCATCTAAGATTTTTTCTAAATGATTATTAACTGATATACTGACGTGGGTACACCCCGTTTACCCATCGCAATGATGGTTGAACATATATATAGTGTTATATCAAATTCAATTAAACATGGCCGAGTATCGTTTCTATCGTTGGTGTGCACATAGGTCATGCTGAACGAGGAGGACAATGACCTTATTTTCGCGAAACTAAGTTTGTGTTGTTACATTTAGGGAGGTAAAGAGGTCGAATACACTTAAAGTTTGTCAACTATAGACTTAGACACATTGACCTATTCCTTACTGAGTTATAATTGACCTAGAGGGCTCGTCCTCACGACAGGTATTATCGGTTCTCGCATCAAGAAAAACATAACCACCCTAGTTTTTTATAGCCACCGATGAAACAAAGGACCGGACAGCCTAGATCAGCCCACCTTGGTTGCCATCCGAATTTGCTGATTGCATCTCAAACAGTATCTCAGCCGAACTTATGTCCTACCCGCTCGGAAGGGTTTATTGGTGCTGGTGGGTCATCAGGTGGGCATATCGTCTGCCAACTCTACATGTGTATTGGCGCAAAAGTTACTCATCATCAAAAGTTTAAAAAAGGCAACAAATTTTTTTTAAAGAGATACAACACGTAAATAGCAGTGTGCTGAATAGAAGTGGATAACAAACTAGATGACAAAATGTTTGGACTAATCAATATCTTGATAGCGAAGCAAAATTGACTTTGACAGTTGCCAACCACCAATTGAAACAGTGGGATTTTACAGTGTATGGTGGATGGATGGGTTGATGTGAAAGTAGTCTTTAAATTAAAATTCCTTTGTTGGATGAAGTTAGACAAGTCTTGAGGTCGACGGTACTCAAGATAGGACCGCCCAATTTTTAGTCCGTGTGGCTTTGACAAGGCATGATGTATTGTTCAGCGTGGTGTGCAGTAGCGAATAGTCATTCTACCTGATGCGTCGCGTAGAAGTGTGTGACAAAATTCGAGTTAGTCAAAAGCTGTCAGATGCTGAATTTTAGCCACAAGTGAAGTGATTGGAATTCGACTAAAAAATCCACCCTTGTGAGCAAAAAAGCACGTTGTTCAGACGTCGAAGTTGCCATGGCCATCCACCCACATCACGACCGATCAAAGCGCCATGGTTCCGGTTGTGTTATGACGGTGACGCTATCGCATCGAAAAGTTGCCTCCGTGTATGCCTATGACGTGTCTGACCTCACTCATACTTGCTACTTTTTTGTTCGTTTAGATCCTGACAACTCTGTTTCATATAAATTTTTGTGTAATTAGCCTAATGATGAATAACCGAAAACGAGCTTGTTGGCCAAACTATTGTTTTCTGATGACCAGCCTGAGGATTTTTAACCAACGGCCGTGCCGAACACTGTACAAAGTAGCATGTTTATACAACACCAAAGTTGCTGGCAATGTTAGGACAGCTAACCACGTCGGACGTCTCATACCGGACGTTATGTCGGGCGGTCCTTGTCAGACGGTGTGTCGCGTCTCAATTAAATAAACACAGCTGTTTTTATAGTCCAAATTATCCAATGGAACGTGAGACACAAGGTTATCAACGTCGGGACAGATTGCGCAATGGATACGATAATTAATTAAGGGATATGTATGAATGAACTCATTGGAGGTATGGTGGTGGGTTTACCATGATGGTTCGGTTGGTCGAACAGAGACCTGACAATTTCAAATGAGGTGACTCAAAACCGTAAAATCGGCTGCTATCGGCCTATTCCAAGAGCGCTAGTTCGTACTGAGACGTAAATCTACAGGTGAAAATGTCTCAGTACAGTGTGACTCGTTAGAAGCCCGCACTGTTGAAAAATTGCGCGATCATTAAAACCACGCCTGAATCAATGGCAGACTTCATTGACACGTTCCTCCATACCAAATCCAGTGTATCCCAAATCCGGGTCACTGCGTTAAAATCCTGTATGCTTCGGATGTGCATATGTAGATAGTTGGAAAATGTGGGTTACCACCAAAACTCACTACAAACTATTTGCCACGAGTTTTGCTAGCCTCAGAAAGAATAACCTTCGTACTTGGCAAACAATTTGGTCGGTTTTGTAACGACCATCTACTGATTTTTTTCTGATATACTTTATGCATGTGTTTCAAGACTGAAACTGGTGTGGTTCATTGTACAGATTTTGGAGATAAACTTTACTAACTTATTTGGATTACTAATGAGTAGTCGGGGATTTGGTTAATTTCAAGTTGAACATCTCCCACAATTGATCGCAGCTGTCGCATCCCAATAGACATTCCAGTCGATCCCTTTCGAAAAGAAGCACTAGACTCGAGTTTCGCTCTCATTAGAGCTCGCCAGTAGTGCATATCATCGCCACTGCCGGGACTTGAACCACGGCCACGCTGTTCATGAGGCAACCGTGTTTACCACTGCGCCATTGACCTCACGTTAGGCACGACCGAATTATCATCGCTTGTGAGTAATGATCAGGGTGCCCGATCGTCTTGAAATGGAGACACAGTTACTGTCTGTTAACCAACTCCCCGACTACTCATCAGTAATCTAAAATATCGCCTAGCAGGTTTAATGAGATCGGAGATTTCGACCTGTCTATGAAGTCCTAATCGCGGGGTTGACAGATAGTAACTGTGTCTCCTCTCGAGACGATCGAGCAATCTGATCATTACTCACAAGCGAAAGTGATTGAGCGTTCATATATGATAATTCTGTTATGCCTAGTGTGAGGTCAGTGGTGAACCACTATATACATATATATATATGCATATATATATATATATATATATATATATCCCCAAACTGGCACCCCATAACCGGTTACGTCTTTGTTCGGATTCAATAGATAGAGACAGTCTGAATAGTAAACCGAACGATCAACCCTTCGTGTCAAGGGCCAACGGCCTTATTGGCTGGGCTACCAGTTCTGAGACCATTGGTTTATTAAACGCAAATTACGTACGATGTAACCGGAACCTCATCCTATCATCTCATTTTGCTGACGTATTGGCTAGCACCTCTGTTTGCTACCCCAACGGAAATTCGTTCCAGTTTCCTAGCTGCCAGATTTCGGTTGTTCGAGCTCGTCAGCAAATAATTCATGCTCAAAACTTCTTCTGTAGATCATTGTTTGAGAGTCTTTATTTGGGTGTAATTTAACGTGCGTGCTTTCATGTGTACCCTAATGAAATGATGCTTCCAAAGACGTCACATGCTGTATCTTTTCAAACTTGAAGTTGTGAGTTTCCCTCAAATAGGTAATCAGACACAGAATTCTTACACCATGTGTTGGGTCAGTTTTCCTTACGATACTCTTACATGTGTACATGTGACAAAGTTGGAATTATAGACACGGAATGAAGCGAATGAGGTCATGATCCTTAAGCACAAATACTCAAGAAGAGAAAAAACGGGTGTTCACACTAATTCTTTGTTGACATGCCATAGTGGGCCACCAAGACAGTTACCAGTGTTAACAAGAATTATTTATAAACACAGACGAGTTGATGTTTGCCTTATGGCGCCTCGAAAAATTACAGAATGCACCTCACTGTGATACGGAACAGGGCCATGACAGTGTAGATGGTGTCTACATAATTAACTGTTTAAACGATGTGCTTGGACACTGTGAAGTGACGAGTCAAAGCAGAATTGTCTTTTGGGCATACAACCATTTTAGGATGGATTCAGTGACTCTAAGAACGGAAGAGTGACTTACTATCCCGTTCTAACGTGTTGGTATCAGGTTGACCAAGTGACATGTAACGGATACAGCTAGTTGGTAATTCCTTAGAACAATTTTATCAGAACACGTGTATTGTGAGATGGTCGTATTTCCTTCCAGTACATCGGTCACGTGCTAAAACGTACTTCTTCTGATTAGACGAGTCATTTTATCAATGTCAGTCGGTGAGCTTTGTTAAAAACGTTTGGCGTTTGTGTCACATACCTTTGCATACCACGGAGTAGTTTAAACTGCTACCCCATCAGTACAGCTTAACTCAGGAGGTGAGTCACACGGATGTTACGTAATAACCGGAAAAACAAATGTTCTCGGTGAACATGATATTTTGTTGTCACGATACGTTGTCCTTCTCCAAGTACATTTCAAATAAGTCGTTGGTCTAAAACCAGGTACAGGCCATGTAGCCCGGTCATGAAAGACAAATGAATCTGGGTTTTATCTCGTGTTTATCTGTACGCAGTCACGTCGCGGTATTCATTTTCTGGACGATCTATAATGAATGCAAATATTGACCGATTTTCCCGTAGGCGTAAATGTTTCTCATGGTCTCGTTGCCTGGCAACTGAACACATAACTTGTAACCCGTGTACGTATTTTCGGTCTAAAAAGCGAGTTCATGTTAAGTTGTCAGTTTGTAATAATAATTCAACGAATGGTTATGACGTGTTCAGTCCATGTATTTCAGTTTCATTCCCAAAATCACTGAATGGTTTTGCTCCTGCTAGACTTGCTCAGATATGTGTAAATAAAACAAAAGTTCAGTTGGGTAGATATGGACCGTAACAAAACTGATCCCGGTCTGAAGTATATTCAAAGTGATTCTACCACCAGCGTCCAAACAAGGACAAAACCGAACGTACTACAAAACGTTGGTTTAAAAGTGAGCATAACGGAGTGATTAAATCAGTCGTCTTCTCTCTTACACTTTCACAACTAATAGACCAGTGAGACAACGACCCGTATCGTTTGAACATGTCGTTTTGAAGTCCGCATCATCTCACCAGTTTTGTGTTAATATGAGAGAAGTGCTACCACGCATATTTGGTCTACCTCAGCCAGTTAGCATTCCTCAGCTGGGGATTCCAGAAGTTAAGCTGAAGGAAACCCGAAACGAATTGAAAGCGACACACAAAAATCATATCTGTGGTTGTACTTTGTAAAAACCTCGGGGAAACCTATGGTAAATTTTATTCACTTTTGCGTTACGTGATATGATCTCAGTAGACAAGACTTGATGTCATGCTTTTTGCAATGTACACGCGATCCCAATCTAATACAGACGTTGTTTTATAGGTATTCGTTACGCCCAAGCGCCAGTCAATCATCTTCGGTTTCGCAAACCTGTACCTCCCATTCCTGAACCTACCAAGGTCTTCCCAGCCAATGAACTTCCCCCAACTTGTCCACAACCAAAGGATACTATGTTCGAGGTTTGTGAGAATCTGGTGATCAATTAATGGAAATCTCACACATCTACGACTCCTCTGTTCGTTTACTTAACACAGTTTTCCCATCCAGATTCTTGTCACAACGTCAGACTACAAAGTAACCGTTTATGGCTATGCTAAAATAAGTAGATAATTTCTTAAAATAGTGCAATACACTTACTTCAAACCGACGTTTGAACTCGCACAGGACAGTACCCAATTTGACACACTATCATTTATCAACAGTAGGATGCGTATTCCTAGACTCATTTCTTAAAACTCAACATATATTAACATATGTTGCTTTCTGTACTCGTCCGTCAGTGCAACGTTTTTGATAGTGTTCAGAAAATCGTGTATTGCCCATCCATACCACTCAGATATATCGTGCAAAACAGTGACTGAGGTATAAATCAATTGCGAATATTTAGAAATGAATGTATAGTTCGAAGACTGAACAAAATGATTTGTGACCTACGAAGGGGCACAGTCTAGTTAATCCGCATTTTCTTATATCTCCGCTCTTTCTGTCATCCTTTTGAAATCAGGATATTACTAAATTCACAAGGTAACTAGGTTGATTAGTGTTTAAGTTATTATTCAATGAATGACCAGGCTTGCCAACTTGTTCTTACGAATTGCTCAGTTCAAATAACTATCGCTACAGAACTTAAAAACTTCCCAGTGACACTTAAGTCTATTGTGTTAAGTGGCTGTTGTAAGGTTTTCTCTGCCCAGTTCTGACGAGAATGATGAGCAGAATACACTACAAGATTGTGTTATACAACAAACGAATCTTGCCATTTGCAGGGCATAACACTGTATACTGTCATATAGAATAATGTGTTCCGTTCTTACTTGTGACTGTTCTTCTTGAAGTTTCCAGTAACTGTCTGAATGGGCTGGTCAGTGATCGCTGGTGTGTTTGACTGTGGACCATGTGACAGTCTTATTGTTTGTAAGTAAATTTGCAAATGACTAAATTGAAACATCCTATCTTCTAACCGGTAGTTCAACTCAACTGCCAAAAGAAACTGTACGTACCGTGAATAAAACTCTCTCTCTAGAAGTAAATCAAGCGTTAAACCTAAAACAGAGGTCCTTTCTCTTTAAAGTGAATTAATGAATATCCTTATTTTACGTGCTGTTGGTTCACAAAAATTATTGTGTTTATCCAAAATGTTTAGTTTTTTCTACAGAAATTTAGTAGGTTGTACTATTGTATCCATCTGAATTATGTGACTCCGCTTCATTGTTTTGCACTCACGAAATGGTACAATTGTACATACCATGACCTGTTGTCAGATGATTTCAGTTCCTACGGATTTCTGGATTAATTGAGATTCAACGATGAAACATGGGGCTCCGGATAAATCCAAACCAGCGGTGGAAACCGCGATCGGTTTGGTGAGGGACTTGTAGTGTTTATTTTGATAAATAGGAGCGAGGAACAATCCGACAAAGTATTGAACAGTTAATCTACTAATTCAAGTCATAAACGATATTCGGTACCGTGCTGTCACATAGAATTCGTATAAACAAAATACAATCTGGGTGTTCCAGTTGACTCAGTTACAACGAACTTTAAGCCAGTTATAGAGAACACTCTTTAGAACGAGAATTTTAACCCGACATACATTATTGAGCACGTTTAACACGATATTACGAACCTGGAGGCCCTGTCCGAACAGGCATTCGACGTCCCATAGTAGTTAGTAACACAGTCGTAATCAGTGTTTGAGACGTGCGGAAATCTTTCCTCTAAAAATTACAGAGATAAAGCGTTGTACCGAACCAAGAGTATTCACTAAAGGCGACGTTGCAAATAGTTGCTTCCAACAATTCCCATCAGATGCATAGGACTGCATGGAATTCATTGGACTTTTATACTGAACAGGAATAGGGCCAACCAGTAATAGTCACCAGCAACACTGTGACTGATCGTCTAAGCGATGACGATGGTTTTTTGCCTGTGTCACTTATTAGTGAGGTTAGTGGATGAATGGAGTCCAGATGGTCTATCCATAGTTGACCACAGGAGGCGTAAGTCTTGCTTAAATTTTTTTGACTCACAGCTGAAGGTTGTAGAGTCTGTTTTCGACCTTTGATAACAATGTAGCTCTGACAGTTCGGGAGTGGACATTAGACAGCTCGTAACTAATTTCTTAAGTTTGGTCGACCGTGACTTGACTGCCCATGTCGAGCGAATGCGATTTGTTAATACACTTATACAGAGCGGCTATGGAAGCTGCTTAGGGATCTCGTCTGACGGTAACCGAGTGGTCTACCCAACATAGCCGGTTTGATAACAATAGGTGAGGGAACGAAAACCAGGAAAACTCTGGCCAACCATCTTCAAGATGTAACACGTATAACATTCAGTTCCTGAGTAATGTGAGCAAACGGGCGGTAAAGTACCTTTTGGCCAGTGCATTCATTAAGATACGAATGATCATTTGCTGAACCGTCTTCAAGTATGAAACGGATTAACATGGGCTATTCGCCACAGTTTCTATCATTGATTGGCTATCTTCCGATTTCATACTCTTGTCTAAAAGTCTTTCCGGATATCTATTATGAATCAATATCCTTCGGATGTGTTGCAATTCACCGTTCATGGTGTCTGGCGTACATGGTCTTCTTGGTCCACCGGTTAGACAGTAGAACAAGTTTTGTTTTTTGTCTCAGTGGAATAAAACTCACAAAACGAGTATACTATCTCATCAGCAGAGATCGTGAACAGTATCCTAAACACAGTGGTGTGTGTGTAATAAGAATATATATATAATACGAATAAATTACGGAGACTTTGGGAAAACCCAGTAAAACTGTAAATGGGGATGATAAGATTCAGACAAATATGTTTAGTGTGAAATGACATTGGTCGATTAGTTTGGAGAAACTGGACGATCATTGGAGAGTAATTAATTGCATGGGGATTGTGATCGGAGGCAGCAGAACAGAAAAAGAAGAGCGGGTTAGAAATGAAATAGAAATGAAAAAATAATGGAAAGCTTTAAGATCCACCCATTCTGTCCACGCATAAACCATAAAAGCAACCGAAGATAGATGGAAAAGAAAGGCAGAAAAACACCGTCTGTTTTGTGGAATCAAACTGACGCTGAACAGATGAACTGTACAGTAAAAACAATTTCAAAACACTATAATCAACACTAATAAGCATAATATTCATTTATGTAAATCATTAGACCCGCCTCCGTTTACCTCGTCTTCGCGATACCTTCACAAGTACGGGAGAATGATAGTACAAGAAGCTCATGTGAACACTACCAATCAAGTTATTTGTTGATTGGTTCCATATGCCACGAACAGGCAGGTAAATAATCGAGTTCAGACGCGACATTACAGAGTTTTTGACATCGTTTTATTGTTCGGCTGCAAAGGTTTTGAAGCATATACGCTTGTGGACGTTGGGGCCAATTCGAGTCTTGCAAAAGCTCTAAAGGTTTTTCTCTATAACTCTTTTGAACTAACATATCCATCCGATAATTACCAGTACTATATGCGTGTTAACTGATTTAAGACCAATATTGTCCTATAAATCTGCAATCCACTTGCAGCAAGTAAACTAGGACACTTGAAAATAAATTAGAAATCTAATAAGCTTATTTTCTATTTATTATACCCGATTTTCCTATCAGCCTCAACAATATCTGTTTTAGGACTGTCCTGCAGCTAAAATGTGGCACCCGAATACGCCTATGTCTGAAGACTGTCTGTTTCTGAACATATGGGTCCCAACGATTCAACCTTCCCCGGAAGATAGTGCACCGTATGAAAAATTGGCAGTTATGGTGAGTGGTTACAACCCAAAACTGTATATATACAGAAAGGTTTACAACAGATACTTCTGGTTATTGTGTTTAATCTGTAAACTGTCTCTACATGTCCCTAACAGGTGGGCCGAAACTGTCGACTGCAGTTCTATCTAATGAAGCCGCTAACGACTAGGCCACCGATCTTAACAGCATCACTTGAACCATGAGATGTTTAAGTAGCAATACTGACTTTCCTACCCATTTGATCAGTTAGATCAGGCAAAAGTGATATCGATCGTAAAATGAAAACAACAGTAAATGAAACCGACTACGTAGTACAGTGATACCAGAACGTTTCCATAGTTTGAATGGAGTAAACTTATACTAGAAGTATCGTGGATACAAGAGACGGAAGCGACATACACCCGCTTCCTTACGCCTCCCATATTGCAGTCACTGTTTCCTGCAATCTATCCAATTGTGTCTAATAAAACGAAATGCTGTAATTTGCCAATGCCAATACAGATCAACTTCGCATAAAATAGAATACAAAAGAAATATCCCGTTTTACTGGTGAAAAGTTTGTTTATTTGCCTGCCCTGTCAAGATACTTCGAGGTATTCTCTCACTCCAGTTCTAAAATGGTGAAAACATCTTTTCATTTTTATAATTTATTTGTTCATGGATGAACTAGCCAGGCAAAATTCGAACCGGTTGACACCGCTTTACGAAGTGACGTTCCAGTCTTGTGTGAATCGATCGGAAAAGACTGATTATGTTATTTGTTTGGTTTGTCTGATAAAAGCCTAAGTTTATCATGAGAAAATTGTTGAGTAATATCTATTTCCAGCCATCTTCACTCAGCACCACCTATCGATGAATGTTATTTTGAAACCTAACTCAGACTGTTATACTAACGTTAGTCTTGAACATATTGTGGAGACTGTGAGGACCACTGATTGGTTCGTCTAGTTGAGAAGTAGAATCACGCAAGGTAGCATTAAAAATCGTCGTATCAAATTTGTCTAGCTTAGATTTCACGGTTGACGTTCTAAGTCAACTGTACGTTCTTCCGACGAACGTTGAGTGACACACGTATAACCAACGACGCCAAATATCAGAATCAAGTCAAGCCGCTGGAAACCGTGGTACTATGGACATAAACAATATAATCAATTACAAGGAACAAACCTCAATTCGTTTGCGTTCGTGGGATAAGATACAATGGTTGGCCGCAATAGGTCGTCAAGTGTCCAAAAGCCACGACCAGTACAAGCCCAGGCGACCGACAGGCAATGACGAACCGACGAGATGCGATCGGATCGGTCTAATGTGTGTCTACATAGCCGGTCTTCGGACGGACCGATTAGTCAGCATCAGTTTCACGGCGACCCATAGGAAGGCCGTATTCACAGGGGGTGGGGAGGGTGCGACGGGCAGACAACAATGGGTGTGTGGGCCGGTGAGTAAGGTTCAATAATTAAGGGAGGCAGGATGGAGCAATTAGTAAAATTAGACGCGGGTTGTGGGACTAACAAGAACAGGCGTTTAGTTAGGCGGGGTCAAAGGGCAGAGTTCAACAGGGTCAATCGAAAGGAATTTTGACTTCCTAAAAACGTCCTACATCCACTGTCTGAATAGTTTCACTTTACCATTGCGAACCGTAATTTTTTAAAGTTTAATATATCAAAAGAGACAAGATTTTTTACCTTTAGTATTTTCACTTGGACGCATGCGACCGAACATACATTAATGAAGACTCAAGGAGGCTGTACGGTTACAGTCTGGTTGATACAAGCTCACTAATGAAAATCTTGTAAACTAACAGTAGTTTCATCAGGATGCTAACCCATCGCGACTGGTCGAAGCAAGATGAAGGGTGGTCAACAGATTAATTAGAAAATTAGAGGAAACCAGTCATTGGCAAGATCAGAGTTGTAGGTTACTTTAATTTTTCGGACGGGTGCATCAATGTAAGTACGAAGGAACCTGGTAGTTCGTCAATTTAAAGAGTACTGGTTTCGTCTGCTAGACAGTGAGGATATTTAAACTTAATTTAAACTAAATCAGTCACCTGAATTAGACGGAGTATAAAACAACTTATATTTCAACGAAAGAGGGCCCAAAAGTACTGGATTTGTTAACGAAACATGTCCACGTCTGGATTGCTTTCCAATCGGCGGGACACCTACAGTATCGCACAACGATTCATTCCCAGTTGACTGAAATGGTGAACGGATTACACGAGATCAATGATGTATGTGAAAGTAGACGACAAGAAAGTCTATAGGAGTGCAACAGCTGCGACCATTTTGAATAATGTTCCATTTAGACATCAACAGAGTTTACCCACTGATGTTCGTATGTGGTTTCGTCATTCCAGATTTGGATCTATGGCGGAAGTTTCTATATGGGTACTTCAACACTCAGTGTATATGACGGACGCTTTCTGGCAGCCCGTCAAAACGTGATTGTTGTCTCTTTAAATTATCGTGTCGGACCGTTCGGGTTTCTGTACATGGAAAACGAAGAGGTACGTTTTTCCAATCACTGTATATTCAAAAACTTTTGAAACGATTAAAGACCACCAGCTTTCCACGATACTAGTTGTTTTGTGTCCCAGCTTGCCCGTGTGTTTGTGAGAGTCAGATTATGTCTGTATTTACCTCACATACGTTAAATACACTGTTTACCCTGCTTCACTATGTCACGCAACGTTTCCTGAATGCTTGTTTGCTCGTTCGTTTATGTGCACAGAGGACATGTTTGTTGCTACTCTGCTCGGTCGTTGGTCCTCCTTTAGACAGCTACTGTCGCAATCAGCGAACTTTGCATACGGCCACGCTCTAATTACCGTTCTGATTCTAGAGAATAGACTGAGCTACTAAATGAGTGTAATCAATAACCTTTCACAGACCATCAAGATTTGGTGAGTGAATGCAATGCTACGATTTGACTTAACGAAGCTACAAACAATATTTTGCTCTGCTGCTGTTTGTTTGATACAGTTCGAAAACAGTTTGTAAACGAAATACGTTATTAAAGCCGCATTTTTCGTCATGGATTGTACACAAAAGAAATGCAATGAACGTATCTTCATTGGTTTAAGCTTCCATATCGTCTTTTGGTGCTCGTAAGTCGATTATATAGTTTCCCTAATATGTTGCAAAGAAAAATACAATTATCTTACATGGGTGAAACTGATGACAGATGCTGACGATGATTAAGTGAGACGATGAGTGCTTTCATCGAAAACAACACGGTTGGTATTGCGACGAAACTATGCCTGAACAAAAGCAAACGTCAACTTTAGGACCCTAGATCATGCATTCTGTGAATGGACAGTGTTCGATGAGTCTTCTTACTTAATAATATGCTGTGCACAGTTGGTTCAACAAGGTCAGTAGCACCGAACTAATTAAGAAGTAGTGGGAATGGAATTTAGAAGTCCAGATTGCTTTTGCTGTTGGGATGGTCTCGAAATCTGAGCATGATTCATATGAGAATGTGTGTAAGTTCGTTCGATCGCAACCGTTTTGAGATCATTGGGGCAGTGTTTAAAACCGTTCCCTTCCCGTCACGACGGCCGAGATGAGAATCCTGATTTGGGAGTGAGAGAGTGTAACACTGGTGTTCACTGACAAGAGCAAAACCAGGCTTCCTTTTGAAGTTGCGTGATCAACAAGTTGTTCAATTAGGGAAACCACGATGATCTATGAGCGAAATTCGATTTGTAGCGATCGTACTAGTTGTGCCACTAATTTTCTTGATTTGCAGCACAATAAAATGCTCGACACATCCATAGCCACAAATCCCATTCATTAAAACTGAAGAACGACATATACTACGGAATGTGGACGTGCTGAAATCTCCTCAGCAGCTTACTTAAAACAAAAAATTCAAACACTTAAATATGATGGGAACAGCTTGCATTTGAATGGATGAAATGCTAAAGGTCAGAAGGTCAGCTTCAAGTAGAAGAAACAGTTTGAGTCAATAAGTTTTACGAGCAAAGACCTGATCATCGATGTATTCACAATAAAACTTTATGAGTAGATAAAAATTTCGGATTTGAGTTACGTAGTAACAGAGTGAATAACGTGATTGGGTTCACTAAATGATCAACAATCTGGAGTGGGCCCACAATCGGTGGTGTTGTATTGTATCACATTTCATCAGCCGTGCAGCTGCTTTGCTATATCGAATTGTTCAGTCACATACTTATATGTTCCGATAGTTGTAGACAAATGTATCGGGCCGTTCTACTAAGGAGTGTAATTGCAGCTGGAAATGATAACATGAGAGGCAAGATGATTGAGTGAACAACATTTAACATTACTCAAGCATACTCCAGGAGTTGTTTGCAATAAACGCGGTTTATCTGCAAGACATGTTTGAGACATGAAAAAGTGAAGCTTGTGGTGAACTGTGTGTGCCAGATGATTTCTTTGAAACGACAACTGTAGGAAAACCTCCTATTGGAGAACAGTGTACACAATTGTCTTAGCATGCTTCGGATTGCTGCCGTAGAAATCCATTAGCAAGAAGCGTCTTCGTTAAGAATTCCTGTTCTAAGGCTAGCGTATCGGTCGTACAAATTCGGTGAGCTCGACCGAATAATGTTTTAACCAACCCGCGTTTATTGCTGACTGGTGCAAACCCGGTGAAGTGGATATATTGTCAACACATCAAACAGATTTACGAGAAACAGAATGGTGCAACATATCATGTGACAGCCGAATGACTAAAATGTCTCAATGTTTCAAGTTACTTTTGGATTTCATCTCGAAAGGAACAAGCGAACAATGGTTACAGATTTCCTGATACCATAAAACGTGATAAAATTATCATGGATAATACAAATCACAGAGTCATCAACGTAGTGTCCATAACGTACAGTCAAATCAGTATGGTTTGAAAGAAATCTTTCTATCATTCTTAGAAAACTGTGGACAAGTTAATACAGGACAGGTTAATCCATCAACGTGCGTAACATGAGATCCAACGAATTCAAATCGCATGAATTTTGTTCCAAAAAGTATTTAGGTATCTACGAAATGTGAAAGCAGTTGAGCTGGAAAGTTAATACAAAAGAATAAGGTTGCACGAAAATCGACAGATTCACACAAGAGGATATTTGCGGAAAAAGTCCGTTCCCAGTTTGTATTGAATATGCAACGCAAAGTTCAATCAGACAGCGGTCAGAAAACATCAACGTCACGAGCAAGTTGTATAGAGAATAAAACCTCGATCGCAACGTTTTGTTCTTTGTAGCCTGTTCGTTTGAAAAACCACCAAATAAGGCAAACAGCTTGTTTAAACTGATTCGTACTAACGCAGACTGGAACGTGGACAGCTTAACGAATCTTTATACGGAAAACCCACACATGATTTATACGTATCAACACGACAACAAACAAACACACTCATTTGCATAAAACGTCAGTCCCAGAACGTCACGGTTGCAGCGGTTGCCAGTGACAAATTCGTGTATGTATAGAAGACCATCTCATGCCAAATTGCACAACAATGTTTCCTCTTATATTTACTACCAATCAATGCAATATCTATGCTCCTGCCTCACTACTGGAAACTAATCGTAGTGTGAGTAGTGCTGGTCAAACGCTAGTTATTATACAATCATGCAACCTCAAAGAATATGCTAACCGGATCAAAAGTCACTCCAACTCTCCTCGTTCTCTCCACAATCTCCCTACGAACCTCGGGGATGTCGATACACTTGGTGTGAAATCTATTCTGATTGAGGTGTCATAACATTTACAAACCTGGCTCCTATGAAATTAATCAAATACACTGGGCTACGACGTTTCATTACTGTTTACGGTCCCATCCATCTTTCCAGCAAATCCCTACATCCGAGTACTGTTGCATCCCGAATCCGCCAGTCTATGTACCTAACCTCCGAACCAAATTCAAACACAACACATCGAACCAATAACCTTGCAGTCGACTGCTCCTTAGAAACCTCTTGTGTGCTTGCCAGATTCCGGCTGGTCAATCTCCGATATTCTGCCAATTCACGCGTATTCATACGACGATCTGTTCATCAGTCAACTTCATGACAAAAGTTTAGGTGTATCACGCGTCCATACATTGGCTCTAACATCGATTTCTTCGTTGTCCATTGTGGTGAACAGCAGTGATCCAACAGAACCAATCGTAACGTTCCATTCCAGTTTCTCCCTCTCACTGCCAACAACTGTTTGGTTGTGCGATCTCTTCTTTCCACCAATCTGTTGGACTGAGGACAATGTGGCGTAATGCGAGTTTCCTTGATTCCCAGTTGCATCAACGCAGTACCATTTTCGAACCAAGGACAATGATTAGTCAAAATGTGTCGCGGCATTCCGCGATTGGCAACAACGTGTTTCATCACCGCCTTGCATACAGTGCTTGCAAGCTGACCGGGTATTGCGGCTACTTTGATTCACCTTGTGAAATGTTCAGTAATGACTATGATCTATTGATTTCTCGGAGTGATTACTGGGAAGGGGCCTATCACATCCATCAACCACAATTCTCCAATTTCACTGACCGGGATTAGTTGAGTGGGTTACTCACTAGAGTGGTTCGTGCTCTTCAACATTTGACACTGCTGGCAAATTGTTAACATCATCCTTCATTCCTACTCCGTAAACCATTCGCCTCAGCGTTCCGCAATTATGAGCCAACTGACCACATTCCTGCACACTTGACGCTCTCGACTCCGTCCGTATAACGGCTACGTTTGTTCCGTTCCCGCAGATGGCGCAATAAAATTCCGACAACATTCAACAGCAAGTCTTACCACTGCATTCTGAAAGCTTTAATTTCGGGATATTTCCCTCGTCTTCTGGTAATTGTCCTCCAGATAGATGTTGGGCGATCACCTTGCGGAACGCTGCATCCATCTTCTATGCCGTTCGTAACTTTCTGGTATTGTTCCCAAGTTCGATGCTGCCAACTCCGATCACGTCCTGGTGGAACTCATCCATGTATTGTGCTCCAGGAATGTAGTTCTCGTTTCTAGATACATGGCGATTTATGAAGTCATATTCATGTGGTCGTAACATCCAACGGGTCAGCTTTCTTCGGGAGTCCCTCTCTGAGTTAATCCAATTCAACGGTTAGTCGTCAGTCTCTACAATTGTCCAACAATCCTATATCACTCACATCCGTTGCGACAACGAAGATCTGTCCAGTCATCAGGTAAATGCAGCGTCAGTCGCCCCTTTCTCATCAATTGTTAGATTTCGACAACCACTTGTCTGACTCTGTCTGACCAGTGAAATCGACCATTGTTCCTCAGAATTTCTTATATTGGGTTTACGAGTTCATTGAAGTTTTGATGAAGCGGCTGTGGAATCCGACGCAACCGAGAAACTGGTACAACGTCATCTTCGACGTTGGCACCGGAATGGCCTCGATTGTAAGCAGTTTCTCGGGAATAGGTGGGATCTCACCCTGACCGACGTTGTGATCGAATAGTATTACCGTTCGTTTCGCCAGCTGACACTTTGAACTGCTGATTCGTAGGCCGGCTTTTTCAATCTTCTGCAACACAGCTCAAACATGTATCATATGCTCCGTCTCATTCGTGCCATAGATGACGATATCGTCACCATAAACAACAGTGTTGTGCAAGCCGTGCAGCACCTTCAACATCAGTTGTCTGAACGTAGACGAGGCAACAGACAGTTCAAACGACATAGGTTCGAAGTGATACTGCTGTTCACTCATCGCGGAAGCTTTTGTTTTTATCACGGTTAGATTGTTTCACTGGTACCTGCCAATATCCAGACCGCACGTCCAACACTGTGAATAAACTGGCGTTCTTTTGCGTAGCAAAATCTGCTGACACCGCTTGGACGCCTACGACATTATTGAATGTAATCTCGTTGAACCGTGTGAAGTCGACACAGATTCGAAATTTACCAGTGGGCTTTCTCACAAGCAAGACAGATGAACTAAATGGGCCATCCGCCTCCTCGAGGATTTCTTCCCCAACCATGTCCTTCACTCGCAGTTCAACTTCCGACTGCAACTGCATTGGAATCCTTATGAAACTGAATGACTGGAATCGCTTCAGATCGATGGGAGTGTTATATTAAATCCAGTCACATTAGCTGTGCGGTTCCTGATCCGTATTGAACAATTCTCGGAATTTGCGTAT
>LUCH01005164.1:17306-29311 GCA_013368495.1 Paragonimus heterotremus | reverse complement strand
CCATACATTGGCTCTAACATCGATTTCCTCGTTGTCCATTGTGGTGAACAGCAGTGATCCAGCAGAACCAATCGTAACGTTCCTTTCCTGTTCCTCCCTCTCGTTTTCAACAACTGTTTGGTTGTGCGATCTCTTCACTCCACTAATCTGTTTGACTGAGGAAAGTGTGGCGTAATGCAAATATCCTTGATTCCCGATTGCATCAACGCAGTTCCGGATATGCTCATTTTCGAACCAAGGACTATGATTAGTCAAAATGTGTCGCGGTATTCTGTGATTGGCAACAATGTGTTTCATCACCACCTTAAACACAATGCTTGTAAGCTGATCGGGTATAGCGACTGCATCTATTCACCGTGTGAAATGTTCAGTAATGACTATGATCTATTGATTTCCGGGAGTGGCTACCGGGAACGGGCCCATCACATCCATCGACCACAATTCCCCAATGTCACTGACCGGGATTAGTTGAGTTGGCTACTCACTAGAGTGATTCGTGCTCTTCAACATCTAACACTGCTTGCAAATCCGCATATAATTGTTAACATCTTCCTTCATTCCTACTCGGTAAACCATTCGCCTCAGCGTTCCACAATTACGAACCGGCTGATCACATTCATGCACACGTGACGCTCTTGACTCCGTCCGTATAACGGCTACGTTTATTCCCTTCCCGCAAATGGAGCAATGAAATTCCGACGACATTCAATCGCAAGTCTGACCACTGCATTCTGGAAGTTTTAATTTCGGGATATTTCCCTCGTCTTCTGGTAATTGTCCTCCAGATAGATGTTGGGCGATCACCTTCCGAAACGTTGCATCCATCTTCTGTGCTGATTGTACGATTCTGGGATTGTTCCCAAGTTCGATGCTGCCAACTCCCATCACGTCCTTGTGGAACTCATCCATGTGTTGTGCTCCAGGAACATAGTTCTCGTTTCTAGATACATGGCGATTTATGAAGTCATAGTCATGTGGTCGTAACATCCAACGACTCAGCCTTCTTTGGGAGTCCCTCTCTGAGTTAATCCAATTCAACGGTTAGTCGTCAGTCTCTACAATTGTCCAACAATCCTACATCACTCACATCCGTTGCGACAACGAAGATCTATCCAGTCATCAGGTAAATTCTGTGTCAGTCGCCCCTCCCTCATCAACTGTTGGATTTCGACAAACGCTTGTTTGGCTCTGTCTGACCAGTGAAATCGACCATTGTTCCTCAGAATTTCGTATAATGGGCTCGCGAGTTCATTGAAGTTTTGATGAAGCGGCTGTAGAATCCGATGCAACCGAGAAACTGACGCAACGTCATCTTAGATGTTGGCACCGGAATGGCCTCGATCGTAAGCAGTTTCTCGGGAATAGGTGGGATCTCACCCTGACCGACGTTGTGATCGAATAGTATTACCGTTCGTTTCGCCAGTTGACACTTTGAACTGCTGATTCGCGAGCCGGCTTGTTCAATCTTCTGCAACACAGCTCAAACATGTATCGTATGTCCTGTCTCATTTGTGTCATATATGACGATATCGTCACCATAAACGACAGTATTATTCAGTCCCTCCGGCACCTTCAACATCCGTCGTTCGAACGTAGACGAAGCAGCAGACAGTCCGAACGACATAGGTTCGAAGTGATACTGATGTTCACTCATCGTGGAAGCTTTTGTTTCTATCTCAGTTGGATTGGTTCACTGGTACCTGACAATATCCAGACCGCACGTCCAACCCCGTGAATGAGCTGACGTTCTGTTCTGTAGCAACAATAGCTGACACCGTTGGGACATCTACGACGTTATTGAATGTAATCTCGTTGATCCGTCTGAAGTCGACACGGATTCGAAATTCACCAGTGGGCTTTCTCACAAGCAAGACGGGTGAACTAAATAGGCCATCCGCCTTCTCGAGGATTTCCCCCAACCATGTCCTTCACTTGCAGTTCAAGTTCCAGCTGCAACTGCAATGGAATCCTTATGAAACCGAATGGTTGAAATTTCTTCAGATCGATGGGAATGTTATGTTAACTCCAGTCACACTAGCTGTGCGGCTCCTGATCCGTATTGAACAGCTCTCGGAATTTGCGTATCTCTTCATTCTGCAACCGGTTGTCACAGATTGGTAACGCTCTGAGTGTGTTCGCTTCCTCTCTAGCGGAACCACACCATAATTCATTACGAGCTGACGGCGTTTCAAATCAGTCACGGCTTCAACAGGGTCAAGAAAATCTGCTTCCAATATGGTCTGAAGTGCATCGGGGGAAATGACAAAAAGCCGTCTGATTACGTAATCATCAGTTCGGACATCATATTCCACCAAACCAATAACTTTGAGAAGTAATCCACTCAATGTTAGGACGACCATCACACACGGCTGGAAAGTCTTCCCCAGACTTGGCTCGATCAAGGAAATTGCCTCCTCAGTGTGAATCAAACGGCTGTCCGAGCTACCATTGATTTCTAACCGTGCCTGATCTGCCATCTAGTCAATCGCACCCTACTACCGAATTTTCCTTCCCGAACAAGAACAGTCGGCGAAACGTTTATTGAAGTGGACAAAATCTTCGCCAGTGTTCACGTCTTCCGAATCTGCAGCACCGATCGCTACGACGTTCCTCCTCCTTATTCACATTCAAATCCACCACTACCTGAGTCGACCTTTCCAATGCGTATCCACAAACGTCCAGTTCACTTGGTTCAGTTTCCTTCAACTAGCCCACCGTCAGGGAGTTGTTGAGCCAATTCAGCCAAGTGTTCCACCCACATCGGAGTGGTAGTGAGAAAAATATTGAGTTGATCGTGTACGGTTAGTGTCATTCTACTCAAGAAGTGATCGATCTGCATGCATCTTTCTGAATCTTGGTCCACCTGCGGCAGGGCGCTTGACAACGCTGTCCGCAGTGACACAGCGTAAACGAGGGTGTCGCTTCTGGGATCAAGCCAGATGCTGTTAAATCCCTACACTGCTTCATGACAGTCGACGAGGCTGTCGAACCCGGCGACCAGCATCTTCCTCATGACAGCCCACTCCAGCTTCGTCGCACCTGTTCTCACCGCTGCTAGCACCATCTTCACCGTAAACTTGAGCAGCATATGCATGGCCGTCAGCTTCGCTCATTCGGTCTTGACCCCACCATCGTGATCAAATCCTCAAAGTCTTCCAGACAAGACCAGATTTCCTCACCATCGCACTGTTGCAGCCACGGTATATTCATATTCCAATCCTGGTCGCGGCACCAGTTGTTGTGAGCCAAGACCGCGCATGGTGTAAGGATTGCTTATTCTGAAAATCAACACATGTAATATGCGCTCCAAGATGCCAACAACGAAAACGCATTTGCATATGGCATTGATCCAAGGACGTTACGGTTGCGAATGCCTAGTTTCTGTATGTGCCGAGGATCATTTCATGTTAAACTGTAATTCAATATTTCTTCTTGTATTCCCACTCCACCGGTTCCTTTACTACCCGAATTCATGTTCCTGTCTGATTGCTGAGCAGGAGTGTGAGTAATCTGTTGCGGTCGCTCGTCCCGATTACACTAGATTGGTACGGATATCTTACAATTTTCTGCGTCAGTTCTGCAGCTGAAATTCAGTGTGTCAAGTCGTACGACTTCAATGCGCATCGGCTAGGTGGCTGGGATCTAATGTGAAAAACTCACAGCACTTGTTTTCCCTTCATTACAGTTTTGCGTGAATGTGCTTACTTGTCGTGCTCTGAAAGTGATAACCCTATCCTTCCCCTGTACTAACACCGAACGATCCCATTTGTGAAGTGGACCAATGCACAGCCCATACTGTACATGTGGTTGCTCGACTTCGCCGTGTGTTCATGCTTCATCTGCTGTTGGACATTCATTATGTCAGTTTTGGAAGCCTGTTTGCTTATGTCGAGCATGTGTTCATTATACTGTGGGTGTTCAGTTAATGATGAGACCACGTTTGTTCAGTGCTGCACTCCCTAAACTTGCACTGATATTCCAGATTGTGGTTATAATGGATGCCCGCTACTGTGATCTATAGTTTTGTAATACATAATTATGGATATATCTAACGATTTTGTTAGTCAAACCACAAATTCACTTGCGTTCCACACTTCAGTAGATTTCCAATATGTTGAGCACAGTGAAATTGTGTTGAATTGGGTAGTCAAATAAGAGTCAACACTGGGCCGGATGAGACAATGAAGACCGAAGAAATGACTGGTATTCAACAAAGGTCACGTGGGCAGACGGTAACGAAAAGCGCACAGCGCAACAGCAATAACCTTGGTAATACGATCGAACTGCATAGTTTGTTCTGAGGGAGTGGATATTCTCCCTGAGTATCTAATCAAAACTGCCTCAGATCTACATTAAAAATATTGTGTTTAAAAATTTCTTGTTTCGCAACAGCTGAGCTAAGCTACCTGCTAAACAGTGTAAGCACAACTGCAAGTTCGGTATATGAATGCCTCAGTGGACTAAAATGTATGTCTCAAACTTATGTTGGTTAGTTCAGCTTCATTGTCTTCCCTTGCAAATCTTCAATGAAACCCACCTTACAGCGATTTCCGGCGATGTCTGTTCGAGTCAACACCAGGCTTCTGCCTCACCATGCGATACACCTGCTTCGACCTCTTAGCCTCGTCCAGTTCTGTTAGTTGTGTGAGTGGTCGGATAAGATTGAATCGAGGCTGTCCATTAGTTTGAATAAATACAATCGTTGAGCTGTTTGAAACTGGATATTGCACTAAGTATTTTTCTGTCTTACAACCACTACTCTGAAAACTTGGTAATATATAGTTATGATGTACTCGATTAACTAACAGAACAACAAAGACAAACCTTTGTGAAAGTTCATTTCCTCGAGTACCTGACTCTTCATAAACCCACGAACTCACCGGTGAACTGACCGTCCAATCGTTCACGATGCGTAAGGCTCCGCTACCATGGTGTCCTGGTCAAACTTCACAGTACCAGCTCTAGTAAGATTTAGATGTCATATCACCGATGCAATAGATGCTTGTGTATTCAGCGGCTTCCAGAATGAATATGATACTCAGTTGTATGCGATCGAGTGATCTGAATAGAAAGTTAGATATTAGTGTATGATTCTAACTTGTCGATCATGGAATTTATCATTCTTGCCGTCTGTGTGAAACGCAACTGGAGTGATAGAATTAGCAATAATGTAACTATAGCAACGCCAGAACTAACAGATTTGAGATTAGTGATACGGTTATCAACACGGTTGCTTCGCTAGAAGGTAGCTGAAGTTCAAATCCCGGGTGTGGCAAAAGTGGAAACTAGTGACTAGCCTTAACAAAGGTAAGAACTCGGGTACAGCGTTTCTTTTCCATTGTGGACGACTAAAAAATCTATGGGATTGTAAAAGCTAAAGCTCAGTTGTGAATGATCTTCAAACTATAATAATAAATACGACAAGAATACCACACTTTTCGTGTCTGTATTTGGGTCATCTTCAGTGAACTTTTCCTGCCACAATCGCGCACTCGACCTTGTGACGTGATTATCAACTCAAAAAGAAGTAAACGGAAACTTTGAAACGTTCATGCGAAACGAGACCAAGACTAGGCTACAGGGACTCTGAAAAACAATAAGGCAGGCAATCGGTACAAAAAGACAGTTAGAACAAAGTGAATCAGGTGCAACCACCGTATACAACTGTTCCGGCATTCGAACGAACCAGCTTATGGGGATCAACGTACAAACGAGGAACCATGGTTCAACTTAGTAGGTTAAAATAATACAAAACCATTCATCCGATGAATGAATTTGTTCTAGGAAAGGTAGACCACAGAATTCCGGTTTAAATTCAAATAACTGACCCTCTGTTCTGTCTGTGGGTTCGCACAACCTTGAAGATGATGATACCCCTAACCCAGAATCGATGGATGCTATGCCGTCAAATTTGCGTGCTTCGTGAATCGATGAACCTGTTAACAATATGTGAGGTTGGGATGCAATAAAAAAAACGTGCGTCTGGTTGGTAACACTCATTTGAGGAATTTAAACAGTAATTAAATATACTATATTTTCAGCAAAGAGTGTCCCAAGTTGGGTTTCTGCAAATACATCTGACTTAGAAGCAGGTAGCCTACTGTCCCTGATACTGCGGGGTCCGGAAACATTATGGTATTATTTGAAGATTTAATCAGGGAAGAAATTTTGACAACCGTTTGAAAAAATCTGAGGAGCCCACACGAGGCTGTAGAATTGACATAGGGCATATCTATTCAACTGACAGCCAATTCCCAACACACATTGGTCGCGTCAAATTTAAAAGCCCAGTTAGCTGGAAAACCAGTCATATTGGGCCTTTTCGTCTAAACAGTTGTCAAGTACAACGTCTTTGATGTATCTTTGTGGTGAGTTGTCGTTCAAGTCCCAAAGATTCAAATTAATCCCAGTCAATCACTGTATGGAATAATAAGCTGGAAAAGATTTCAAGGAAGCAACTTTTATTATTAACCAATCATCCTTCGGTTAGATCAAACCGTACATGTAATAAAGTATTTATGTAACAAAATATTGGAGTCCAGTCCCGTTGCAGGCGTGACGCCTCTCTCCTGCAGAGAGAGAGAGGTGTTGACCAACATGGCCACCTAACGTCAATGTTGTTCGTCGAAAGTCTGTGGATGTCACCCACGTTTAGTAGCATGAACAAATAAGCGTGGATGAGATACGTGGACATAGAATCTAAACAGATACTTCCCGATTGTTCGTTTTGTCTTCATTTTATTGACCAACATACCCCGTGCATTTTTTCAATATGCCACTTAGAAATCAGACCGCAAGAGTTTCATTATCATGCAGCCCAGTGTCAAGTATGAGGTTACTGTTGCCAGACCGTCCCAACCTAGACAGGATCAAACATGGCAACCGGGGCTCCAATCCGTGTGTGTGTGTGTGACTATCAACTGACACTGAGCTGTCCCAAAAGTATTGCGCGCCGCTAAAAAGATAACCCGGTTAAAAACCTTTGAATTGGCTTAGGTCTATAAGAAACTTAATATCAGATTAGGTTACTATTGCCTGTCCACAGTCATTGATATTAAACACACAACATTCTTTTCTTCTTAACAGTCCCTTTCGTTTTTCACAGGTTCCGGGTAACATGGGTCTGTGGGATCAGAGATTGGCCATGAAATGGGTAAAAGAAAACATTGACGTCTTCGGTGGTGATCCTGAACGAATAACCCTGTTCGGTGAATCTGCTGGAGCAGTTTCAGTTAGCACTCATGTACTGAGTCCCTGGTCACATGCCTACTTCACCAATGCGATCATGCAATCTGGTTCCGTGTTTGGCTACTGGGCTCTAGTGACGAATACTCAAGCACTAAATCGGACCAACCAGTGAGCGCATGATTTTGATAACTCCGACGAAATCCAATTTTTTAATTCATTTCTCAGCATACCAGTAACCACTTGATCTACTGACTAGTTCGAAAAGATTACACATGTTTGGTGTATCTTAACTTTGTGCATTGATGATTATGACCAAAAGCACTGAACGTTGACAAGTTCTGACATATTGCATACAGGAAGGAGTGTAGGTTGGATGACATATGCAGTAAACTAAATAATTCCCTGTTCGTGGACAGTTTATTCAAATAAGCATGACAGTCTCCAACGCTCCCATAAAAGTGGTCTACTTGATGTAACCATTGGCAAAGAACATAGGTGCTCTATGTTTACAGCGACATCCGGCATATTTGCTTTCAGTCTTATTTTTTACCTATATTAACTAGCAAATAGATTCGATTGATGTATCTCATATTTATACTCCATGGGATGGTTGGAGCTACCATGTTGTTAGAAACATATTATTTACAAGAGTATGGTTTCGTTATAAGTATTCAATGCACATATTGTCCAGCACGCAATATACCAACCGATTGGGACAACTGATTGCGTCTAGTCATTGTCACCATTACGCAAGGTTAAAATGGCACCGAAATCCAAATGTGGCCTCATCTTGTCGCAGAGTGCGATCCTCTGGAGGATTAGTCGTTTTGTGTGCACCAGATAGTCAGATCGTTTCTGTGTGACTGAATGTGAGAGGCAGATTTACCGCTTGATTATTGGTATTCTCTGTTTTGTGCTGCCTATTTTGCCAATGAACCTTGGGAGCGGGAATCGTCTGATCATACGTATATGTATACTATGGGCTACAGGTGTCGCATAAAGATACATATACGATAAACAGCACATGTAAGTAGTCTAATAATCCCACGCTTCCAGACCTTAATTAAACAATCAAAGCAACAGGAAGGATATTGATTGCCTCAGTCTGTCCCATAAGTGCTGATCGATATTGATGATACAAGTCTTGCAATGCCGAATTTGACAGGGGGATCACAAATATTTTACGACCACATAACATTTAAACAGGTACCATGGAAACCGTTGGAACTAGCAAGAGTACATTTAACCTCGTATAAATTCCTAAAAACAGAAAAGTGGCCAATACCGTAAAAACACGATCACGACCAGCTAATTGTTTTTGGAACCATTCTGAAGATCAATTCCTACACCGTTCACTGAAGTGAAAAATTGAATCTTTCGGATTTAAACACTGGATAGCAATCGTGAAATTTCACGTCATCTTATCAGACCCATACACAAAAACTCACTATAATCCCGGGCAAAAATGCACAGCGGGCTTTCCTCCTGTCCGTTCACAGGGATCAAAGGTACAAACTGCACACTCGCAGATAAAACAAGCAGTCAGGGGAAATTAGAAGTGGGTAGCTGACTTTCACCTGACCTGCAAAAAACAATACCCCCACTTCGTATCACCCTAATCACCACACCTTTACGTACGTGCACTCCCTCCTTAGTATCTATCATCTGTGAGTTGTGTTGAATACTGTTCTTTCTTCGACTCTCACTTGAACTCACTCTGTCTATGGTCTATCTTTCTGGCCAGCTACCGCATTCTCCTGAACAAGGTATTCCGTATGAGGTTGCCCTTAATATGTAGTTTGTGATTGCTGAGAATGGTGACTGAGTGGTTGACTCGATTTGTTGGTTTCAGTTGTTCGGTTGTTCGCCTAACTTGGTATTTAGATTGCAAACGTTCAGTTACCAAGCGAGATGACTTCAGCAGTGCGTAGGATTTCCAGCCACCAAAACGCTCAGTCCTATACGCTTGACGAAGAACCGAACACCGAAAGGAGTAGTGTGTGTGTTTCAAGAGGACTAGTGTATGCAACTGAACTGACTTAAAACAGACGAATAGTATTGACAGTAAATGTGCTTGCATTGATTCCTTGCGTCCATCTTATATCATTGGCGATATGATCAAAAAGAACCAATTCACTCCTTCCGGTATGCCGGAGATCAATGCACACGTGGAGTGGATGGTCGTGTACGCGAACGAGGACGTACAGTCAGTTATATGTGCCAAATCAACAAGAATAACATAATCCATATCACGGAAAGTTCTGTTTCATCAGCAACTTTTGTGTTCACAGAACTGGCTTCCAAGTTACAAAGAATATCCACAAAATAAACAGCAATAACCCTAGGTTTTGATTACTTACCGAAAACAGGAAAAAGGTGGCAGGTTTAACCAAATGCTACCTCGTCAAGTGGTGTCTGACTCTCAATGGGGTTAGAGGTTGTTTAGTTAGGAGTATAATTCAAACTGGCATTCACTCTTAAATGTACTTATCAATCCGCTGTAACGGATATAAATCCGTTTCGTGGCTCTGAGTAAAATCGCAATTTAAACAAAAAAACCGGGTGAGACAGATAAATTTATTCCTCTGAAGAGGACAAGTCCACTAAAACGGACGTTAATAGGGAATAGTTGAGCGACAGATGCCTCCGACTCCATTACATCAACAATCCCCTACAAAGGTGTCCACACTTTACTTATCGCGGACCTTCACCAACTCTTGTCAATGTTAATCGTGTGAACAATAAGCTTCCTGATTTTTCTTTGCCACATGAGTAGGAAAACAACAGTGTTAATCAACAGACTACTTAGTAATACATTGCAACAAATAGTTTGAAACAAAAGAACAGTGAGAGTACATAACAGAAACAAACGCCAAAAAATTCGGATGATTTAGAAGCATAAAAGACATCACTGGTGTGCACTGACTCACCACTCAAGTATCGGGTGAACAACAAACCAAATACCTGCATAAATGTACTTAGTTTAGACAAGAGAAGAATGCGAAGCTGTTAAGAATATTTTCGGTGACTCATCATCACACTAAATACAATACACTCATACGTGTTAACCACTTACGAAAGATGGTATGTTAATGATTCGGAATCTTTTTTATGAATGTCAGAAGAATCACATCTTTTTGTGATCTGGATGGATAACATCTAACAGTAAAAAGCATGAAATAAGAATAACTACTGTGAAAATAATCATGATTACGTATTCTGTCTAGTCTGGATTTGGAGACATGGCACAGGGAGAATCAGCATTCTGACAAAATAACTTTGAGTACATTATGGAGGACAGCATAGTCGTACATTGATCTCACCAGAGATAACCTTTGACCGGCTTTGATTGTACACCACAGACTCGGTAGAATGAACTGAATGAGGTTGTGGAATTGATTGAATGGTCAGACTCCATTAAGTCTGTAGCAATCGACAATGAGCAATATTTTGCCAAGCCACCAGACAGTCAGACCGGATGGTGCTTTCAAATGCGTTCCGATGGTCGCTGTGTTATACGGCCTACGCATCTCACTCCACAGGAACAAAAGAAGTGGTACACACAGTAAGACGTAGTATGAACACGTAAGGTATATTATAATCTGGAAGCATAACTGGTATACACTTAAACTGGAAATGTTGTTTGGTTACAAAACGGGTTTTACTAAGCCAAGTGTGTTGCCTACATTTTTCAAGACCCTTTATAGGCAGTAGAATATAGAAACATGTTTATCCATAGTGTGAGGTATCCCTAGTTTGGTGTTACTCAAGTATCAACCGGACACCAGATGAGACCGGATTTCTGTCACAATAGTACGAACTATGTCAACTCTTTTATTGACTGGTTCAAAGTGATTTACTTTTTGTTAATTTTTATATCATTGCAACTGAGTGGCGAAACAGGAAGATGTCTGGAAATAAGATATCTTCAGGTAACTCAGATTCCATAGTAAAACACAATTGTATGGACTGAGGTGAACCGCTTCAGTATTTTCTTGTTGTTTACTCGACTACGTATACAATGTCGTCTACATATCGTTTATAGAGGTTGGGTTGCTAGCTAGCCATTCTTAGCTAGAAAGGGGCTCAATGGTGTCTTCATTGCTATCGCGTCCCTTTGGTGTTAAAATCTACGGGAGAACTGAAACCGAACGTTATATGTGCAACGACCTAATACCTATTCTACTTCTTTCGAAAGTAATTCTAAGCTCGTGTAACTAAGTCCATAGATAGTCGCCCAGAAACTCAGTTGTATCTCCGGGAAGAGTATTCGTGAACAGAGATGTTACATCAATAGGGAACATTCGTTTCTTTGACACGTTGGGCACCTCTATGATTACCAACAAGTTCGAAAGAATCTCGCAAACTGTGAACCGCCAGCTTAGTTCTTAAAAGTTCTGGCATCTCGGCCAGCCCTTTCACAGTGACACAGGGAACTACACGTGTCCAAGGTAGCTGGTAAAATTACCACGGTTCTGCGAAACCTAAGGTAAATCGTGAAGTCTGTGGATGACAGTGGCCACCGGTTGAACCACCCGAAACGTTCATCAACCGTCAAGTCTTGTTTGACTGAACCCGCATGTTTGTGTGATCATTGTACTGGAAGTTGTTTTTATTTCATACAATCAAATGTTCAGTGCTAACTAACCAAACCAAATAAAGGTATAGTTTTGTAAACCTGCCAACAAAAATTTCGTGAATTTACCGAACACATTTCGCACGTGGGTTAGTCACTATAAGTCGGGTTCGTCTCCCGGGCTGGAGCCCTCGCGACTCACAGAGTCGATGGCTTGAAACTTTAGGTGAGATGGCAGCTA
>LUCH01005163.1:28458-48202 GCA_013368495.1 Paragonimus heterotremus | reverse complement strand
GAATAAGTAACCCTTGAGCCATCCGCGTTCTTGGATCACAACACTATAATCAGTTCAAGGCTCGCTCCTTATGGATTACGTTAGAGATTCACAGTCCCCAGTTCCAAGTATAAACAGTCCGTGTATCGCAATGAGTGGGCCTGAATATGATCAGTCAACCAATGCAAATGGTCCGAATGGTACCAAGGAGTAGGTCGAAATAATCGAAAAATGGACCAAAATTCGTCTAAATCGGGAGAGAAGAAACTGCTGATCGCGAGCTGTATTCTCCACCGAAGAATCTACCCTAGTCGTACTATTTTGCCAATTTTTAGGCAATCGAGAAAGTGAAATTCTGTTCTTTCGTAACGAACGAGCTTTGGTGCTTTTATTCTTCCGTTGCAAAAAGCCAGCAGCTGGTTGCAGTTTTTGGTGAAAATCTACAACGGTACCCGTCGGGTCGACTGAGTACCGTTTTTGTCAAAGTTACAGATCTTCAGCGAGCATTACTGGTCAAACAAGATATGTTGTTCCCAGAAGGTGGGAACGTCTATGAAAAGGTGGATGATAACAATATCTCTATCACCGATTCGAACGTCATGCGGTTTCACATGAACGAGACGTCCACTTTTCATGGAGGTCAGGTGATAGAAACGTCTACACGTTCAATTCCAGTATCAGCCAAAAATTTCGGCCCGAAACAAGTGATGAATAACTTTTCCCGTTCATTCTGTTAAGTCCATGATGTTAAGTCATTTACGTGGCCACAGTAAGAAGACGTGTAGATACCAGAGGTGACGCCGGAGTCAAGCTGAAGCAGAAAATATTGTAGGACCATCAGCATCTGTGTGTGTTTTATCCAACTTCCTGACCACCATTGGCCAGCTTGACACAAAGGTTTCAGTCACACACCTACCCGTCTCATTCTTTCAGGATTACACCGGATAAGTGGTATGTGACTGGAACCACAAGTGGTACAGCGTAAGCCACTTGTGGTGATGGTTAAACGCAGGCTTCCTTTGGTTTTGGTCACTGTGACAGGCTAATCCGAATCGGATGCCGCAAAGCATACACCCGAATTTCTCGGTAAGACATTATATTCATAACCATTAAAGTTGCAAGTGGGGATGTAAGTACGACTTCACTGAAGATGCAGGAATTAGTGAACTGGTTGATTCCAAGGCACCAGCTGATTACATGGCTGTTGATGCTCAGCTGAAACTAACGACGATTAAACCACATTGAGTTATTGCCCAGTGTTCAACATTTGTATATAAGGTCGACGTACTGGTGATTAGTAATAATAGTGAACTAATTTCAGCATGTCAAACTGAACATCACTCATAATTGATCGCAGCTGTCGCATTCCCCTGGACTTTCCAGTCGGCCCCTTTCGAAAATTTCAGCATGGTTTGCGGCACACGAATAGAGTCCGGCCATACTGGTGTTAGCGACATTAAAACAGATTAATTGTGCTAATTCACGAAATATGATCAACAATAGTGATTCGAGTGGGAAAGTCCGAACTCAGCTTTGCGACTCGGTTGTTCTGTGCTTACGCAGTATAAGAGGGACGAACGTAGAGTAAGCAAAAGTGTAAGCAGAAGATAATACAATTTTCTGACGCTTCAAATCATATCGGTGGAGCTAAAAGGACACGTTCCGTGAATGGCGTGAGTATAATGACGAAGATTAATTTTCCCATATAGATCAGTTAACTGTTTGTGGTTACCAAGGTGATGGTAAATCCTCTGAGGTTTAACAAGCATAGACCTTCGTTACATTCGGAAAGGACCCGAGTGAAATATAGCACGAAAAATGAGCAACTGGAGATGTTCACGAAAGCTCTGCATGGTAGAAGAATGTTCTCTAGAACTGACATATCCAACGCGTACTTACAGTTTCCACTGTGTCCCCTACTGAAGTGTTCACAACAGTTGATATGTCTTGAGGTTCGTGTCTCAGAGACGAATGTATTGCGATTATACTTTTGAGAGGCGAGATTTCTAGTCTTCGCGACATGCAGCAGCAGTCGTGAGAGTGGTCGGCACGAATCTTCAACTGTCACTGCCTCGTCAGGGAACCAAGATGAGCTTCCATCAATAACATGCTCTCTGCAGTGCTAATTTTTCTCAAACTGAACTTTGCGGTGCAATTTCACCCTATGTTCACTGTTCAACTAGCTAGGACCTAGAAATCAATTTCAATAAGGTAACGTTTTGAGCGAGATAACACAGGCTGTGACTAAACTTACTGTGTCAGTTACATTTTCTCCATGTGAGATCAGCAGGACGATCACCGATTGTCAACACCAACGTTGTTTTGCAATAAACGGTCTCTCCAGTCATCTACTTATCTAGATTTCCGGTTACGATAAGACAAAGGAATTTTTATGCACTGAAGGAGACCCTGGTTTCATTGTTGTTTTTCGAAATATTACACATATATATGTTTCAAACTGAACATCACTCACAATTGATCGCAGCTGTCGCATTCTCATAGACTTTCCAGTCGACCCCTTTCGAAAAGAAGCACTAGACTCGAGTTTCGCTCTCATTAGACTTCATCAGTAGTGCATACCCTCGCCACTGCCGGGACTAATACTCCGGCGGCGCTTCTCATGAAGCAACCGTGTTTACCACTGCGCCATTGACCTCACATTAGGCACGACCGAATTATCATATGTGAACGCTCAACCACTTTCGCTTGTGAGTAATGATCAGGTTGCCCGATCGTCTCGAAATGGAGACACAGTTACTGTCTGTTAACATATGATAATTCGGTCGTGCCTAACGTGAGGTCAATGGCGCAGTGATAAACACGGTTGCCTCATGAACAGCGTGTCCGTGGTTCAAGTCCCGGTTGCAGTGGCGATTATATGCACTACTGACGAGCTCTAATGAGAGCGAAACTCGAGTCTCGTGCTTCTTTTCGAAAGGGGTCGACTGGAAAGTCTATGAGAATGCGACGGCTGCGATCAATTGTAAGTGATGTTCAATTTGAAATTAACCAAATCCCCGACTACTCATCAGTAATATATATGTTTGTTTAGAGATTTATATAGCACTAAACCCTTAAGTTTAGTTTAAGCCGATAAGTCAGTCATAAGTAAGTAATTTTTGACAATAAAGCAGCACTGAAGGCAAGCCTAATAGCTAGCTTTTGTAAAATCGCTCACCCTTCTGGTAAACCGATTCTGGAAGCAGGTATTATGTCTTTATGTTTCGGCTTTTCTGTTGGTAGGATTTGTTTCTACGTTCCGTTAGCTGTTTCAATCATGCAGGAGGACCTGCCTGATACGACCGGAATCACTTACGATACAACGGTCTCCACAATGACCAAATGTCAGGTATAATTTCAAAGGAAAATGCACAAACCGCCATTCTAAAATCAAGAATGTTTGTCGTTACTACCCGACGATATACCGTGCCTGATAGTTCAATTAATCACTCAACGATCAGTTCCAAACTTTACACTAAACAAGCCACAGTAAGGCCACTTGGACGTTTGAATAGTAAGCTCACTATCTTAACAAATGTGTTGGTGGCCAGAGGTGAAGTTGATTTTCAGAAACACATTAGAACCTACGTTTTGTAGCCTCACAAAATGAAGCTGAGACCCACGAATTGGTCACATTATACAGGCAGTTGTCAATCATAACGCGTGTGTTCAGTCTAGTGCAGATCAATTCTCAGTAACCGTCACCATTCGGCCTTAATCTGTTTATTCTCACGATGGACGAATGTACAGAAATTTGCCTTCCACTCCCTTTATCATGCAAGCTTTTCGTAGGTATTTCAGTAGAGGAGGAATTTCAAAATTTTGGTGAGACATTGAACACAAATTTGCGTCTACTGAACGGACGAAATGACCAGACGCTAATGAATGTCGTCACTTACAATATCTTACCATCTACAATCCAAAAATGTGACAGCACATCTGATGAAAGCGCACTGAGTTCTGTTAGTTCCAAAACGTCTACTGAGTTAAATGCCTCTCTTAAAAACTTTTAGCTTCTGTAAAAGGAAGCAGCGAAGAAGAGTTCAGATATTTTATTTAGAACCATGTATGTGAGAGTTGATTTTGTGAAACCGATCTCAGTCAGCCAATTCATTAATTCGTAAACTTGGAAATACAATGGCAAACATTTCGGACCTGCGCTATACTTCAATTTGCCGGAGATGTAATAACCCATTTCGGTCTCTAAACAATGTAAGCAATTAAATGAACGAACATTAATGTTCGTTACCAGAGAAGTGCAATGAGCCGGAGAAATCAATACTATTTGCAGGCGCGAATATTAAAGATTATTGAATAGGGAAAGACTGTGAAAAATGCCAATCGATTTATCATCTACCAAGGTCCTGACTAATTGAAGAATCAAACGTCCAACCACTTTAGTACCGTCCTGATATACAACAAGACTGGGTAACTTATTGCACTGTTGCATATTCCTTTTTTCGTCATACATTATCAGCTACGGTAACAATCAGATTACATCTTACAACCTCGCATATATTACTGTTATCTGTCATTTGTTTGCTCCGGTTTTTTGAGTACCAGGACAGCTGTATAAATGTTTTCAGGCACCATAATTAACAACCGCTAACTTCCGTTCCTCTCAAGTCTTTTCCCTACCACGTACACAGAAGATTCTAAGACAGCTTCAAATACTAACGCTATCTGAGACTTACCTTATGTCTCTCATGTTTTCTGTAATATTTTGGCCACAGTTGGCTGCAGTTAATTTATTACACTCAGTATTATGATATAATTAACATGATTTAGAAAGATAATCAACAAAACAAACAAAATTATCTCGTTAGAAAATAGGATTACCGTTGTGCATGTGAGCGGTAAAAGTTGAAAGACTGGCTTCAAAGGTAGTTTTTATAAAAATTTGACGCCAGCCCTCCACCGAAATTTTCTACTTCATTTGTCTTTTCAGAATTAAAATCACCAACCAACGAACGATAGTCTGCTTAGGTATCCGAGTAGTAATACCGGTCATTCGATCAGGTATCTTCAAAATGTCAAATATCGAGACCTGTCAAATTATTTCGTCTAATTCTGACTAAGGACAACGAGACCACCTATATTTTCTCAGCTGCTTGATCAGTAATTGTTTTTTGAACATCAGACTAAGTATAACACAATAAGTATGAAAATAATGATCCAGGCCTTGGTTCTATACAACCTTGAAGTCGACCAAGGATGTGTAATCGGTTAGACCACGTCCCATCGTCAAGTGGAGAGGACGGACAACTGACGACGGTTAGAATGGTTGATATCAAACAACCCAAGTGGTATTAATGACTTAACTGGTCTAGACATCAAAGGTGGGGACGATAATGGGGAGAATGGTTTAATATTGCACAGAATGAAACGAAATAAATGGAACATACTTCAGTTATGCTTCCTCATGAAAACCTCGGTTGAGTACGACCAATAAGCAATACACTTAGTAATGGAAAACGATCACTAAACAGTGTAACTAACGAAGTATAGTGAGGAAAAGCGATCGCACTATACTATTGACACCACTAGTCAGCAGTGGGGCAAGAACATGGATTTTGACATTGAAGTAGTCGCAGGAAAAATACAAGAAGAAACATCGGAATGCAGCATGACATGAAATGGTTCTCGGTACATTCATGAAGCGAGCATTGGCGTCTGTGGCAATCATGACGTTCTGGGACCAGTACTGTACGTAAATGAGTGTTTTTGTTTGTTGTCATGTTGAAACGCATAACCCGTGTGTTGGTTTCCTGAATAAATAGCCCTTGCGTCATCCGTTTCCTGGGCTCATAACAGAAGTTTAAAGTAAGGAAGGAATTGGACTGCAAACAGGGTCGACATATATAAGCTGAGCAATACACCGAAGACAACTGAATCGTTATATCAATCAGAAACAAATAAGAGACTGGGTAACAAAGAGCGGACTACTTACTGAGCAAGGGTGGTTTTCAGTGGGTCAACAGGAATCGGGAGGATAACCTCACAGATCGGCAAGACTTCTACTGAACCATCGAATAGCTAAGCTTCCTTTGCAGTCAGTGGGAAAATGTCCTCTGGTGACAAAACAAAACAATGAACAGAAAGTTGCAGTTCATGAGAAAGCCAATAAAAATGTTACAAAAGTGAACGACATACTGTAAAATGTAACAGATTGTTTGTTAATTGTATTGCATATAGTGATGACCAAGTTCACTTGATCTCTGAATAGCGACATTACCATGACCAATGATTGCGCGTCACCCACTTGATAAACCGGAACCTGCTGATGCAGATTTAGCAATAACTGTGAGTCTCACCTTGCTATCATAGCGAACTTAATTCTTAATAACTGAGACTTTGTTGGATGCTTGGAATAATTTTACCTTTTAAAATCCCGTTTTCAACAACCTGTCATTTTGTGCACCCTTTTATTTATGCTTAGAATATCTTATCTGTTGTGATATGTAAGTCTCAAACTGCGCCAAGATGGTTGACTTATTGTCAGGGCGTTCGTTCTGTTACTGCCCCAAACGACCTCCGTTCTCGAGAAAAAAAAGCGATTGACACAGTTCTAATTAGCGGGACTGTTCAGAACGGTCGATACTTTTTATGATGCTATGCTCGTTAGTGGCCCTGACTATTTTTTCGGTGACCTATTTTATAATTCGAGAATGTTTTTGGGTCATTAAGCTCCATATAAATACTTTGTATTTATCGCCTTTGTCGCACACGTTTTGGGGCGGAATAAAGCTGTTTTTTCGTACGCGTCTTTTGACTTGTATTTGGAGCAAATCACAGGACAGTTGGGATATTTTTCGGGACCAAGAATTTCTGTGTTACTTATCACAAGAAGGAGAGTTCGATTTCTGTCAAGTGCACCACTCTATCCAGAACAAACCAGGGTATCGTTTCGATGGTTTACAACATCCACTAAGAATTTACACCTCCCCTGAAAAGCAATCGAAACGTAGTCCCAACAGGCATCGAACTAAAAAACTCAACAGGGTTCGGAAACAAACCGTTTGAAAATAGAATAGGCAGTCAGCTCTAGCCTAGTCTGGGTTCAATGGCAGCAAGCAAGAGGAGAACGGAAAGAAGCGCGAGGTGGGCTACAGCCCACTCGGCACTCAAAAGCGCGCCAAGCAGAAAGTGCGTGGACCTTTCAAGTGCATTGAACAACGCTCGAAAAGGTCCGGGTTAAACGACCTTGAAGAATGAAATAATAAATAAGTCGTTAGGGAAAGAACAAGCGTCCGCTGTGTGTAATTAGTTGCACGACTGAAGAAAGTGGTTCTGAGTTCGTATCAGGCCTCATATTGCAAGCGTACACAGAATCATGCGTACAGAACAAACAAGCGGGAAAACATGGTTACGGCAGGGATCCTTGGAGAAGCCACACGATCGCTGATCACCACAATACGACTTTTCGTCTTGAACAAACCACCATGTATTCAGCTGGTTGTAGGTTTAATGAACCCAGTGTATTCCGGAGTTTTTGGCGAAGACATCAACTTTTTCCTTTCGAATGATGGTGCTAGATTGATGTATGATATATTCTACATTTCAATCACTCGACCGAAAATTCAAATCTTGGGGTGAGTAAGGCATTTTATTTGTTGACTTGACTTCCCTATAACGTTCGTATAGAAATCGAAAACTGACACAACATGTACAGCGTAAGCTTCGTCGTTCTCAAAAGCTAGCTCTTATTTCTCTTGTGCGCTCTTCTTTCGGGGACCACTTCCAGAAAACTCCTCAGAAACACCGGACCTTCAACACTGCAGAAAATTCTTGTTGACTACAAAAGATGCTATGAATGGACAGGTTTTTTTAAAATTTATTTCAATCAACTCCATGTCTACATATCAATAGTTCACTGTTGTCATTATCTGCCTACTTACATTCTGATATCCCATCTGTTGCTTTCAAGTTAGTCACTAGTCTATTTTCTGTATGCTAGCTAGGCCCAGAAGAACAGATAGGAGTCCGATCCGGCTCAGGAGGCGCTAATCACATTTTACCTTGCGATGAATTTTAAAGTATCAACACACTTACAGGCAGCCGATGGACGTTGGTTGTTTTTAATCTAAAAGCTGTGTTTGTTTCGGTTGCTCATAACCACCTCTGAAACTAACTTATTCACAAAAAGTTTCAAGGAACTAAATAAATCTGTTGAAATCACAGTATGCACATTTTGCAAGAATTTTGAGTGTTGTGTCTGTAGGTCCAATAGACAATGAAATAGCTCGTGCATTGTATTGTTATCAGAAGACCATGCAGTTGCTGTATTGTGAATGCAGAAGTCAGGTATAGTTAAGTGACATTACTGTAGCAGAGGTAACAAGTGTACAGTAGGAATTGCAGGCAGTAGCAAGCAGACATGATCGTACAGTAAGACTGTAGACTGTACAAAGACCAGCATACAAGCGTAAGCAGGCCAACGAACAATTGTCCAATCAGGCAATTCATACGACCCAATACAATCACACCACCAAGGTTAGGGGCGCGTTTGTGTGCTATGACCGGTGAACCTTGCAATCCGGTCCGCTTCGCAAACATACACGAGTGCGCAAACCTAACAGCGCACCACAGTAGGGGCTTTCAGATGATCGTTTCCGGCATGTATCACTCGTGGTAGTGCCTGCCAAGGGTGTCGAATCTCTCCTTTCCTGTTCAATTTTGTCATGGCAACTTTCTGGAAGGTACGCTTAAAGACTCCAACGAACTTTGTTCTAAGCTTCACCTTGACGCTTGGTTGATCGAGTTGGAGTCTGCGGATGATATTGTCTTACTTAGACCCTCTGCCGAAGACATGCAGGATATGATTAACAAGGTGAGTAACTGGGCTGGTTTGTATAGAATGCGCTTCGCACGTTCAAAGTGTAAAATGCTACTTCAATAATGGAGCATTTATACTTCCACTTTTTTCATTGCATGTAATCCACTCGAAACTTTGAACAGCTTCACATACTTGGATGGCACTATCTCGTCAGCTGATGAGATATCAGCGAGGATAGCAAAAACAAGAGTTACCTTTATCAGCTTGTCATCTGCGATGTCAAAAAGACGTTCGGTTGTCGCTAAGAGGATGGGTATACAATGCTTATGTATGTCCCGTTTTGCTCTATAGTTCACAAACATAAGCTATTTGCAACAAAGTTGATAACCGACTTGCTGGGTTTGATCATCGTTATCTCCACCTCTTTGCCCAAATTAAGTGGGCTGATCGCGTGAGCAACACAACCGTTCGCCGACGGGTATTCCAAAACGCTCGGGATGCGTGATCAATTAGTCTACTACTCACGTTGCACAGCATTCGATGGTTGGGTCACGTATTCCGTATACCAGCTGAGCGTTTACCGTATCGGGCATCATATACTCAAACCACCAATAGTTTAGTGAAACTGTGTGGTGGTCAAGTGGCAACGTGATCACGAAATATGGAGATCCTGACTGATCCATTAAGAGGTGGCAATGTGCCGTAGTCAGTGAAATGATTGCATCCATGCATTTGCTGGCTATTGCACTTGGCATATTTTTACCAACTTTCATCCCTTTTTAATCAATGTTTTTCCCTCTAGGTTTCTCCACATCACACTCGAGGTGACCGGCAGTCCAGACCACAATACCTCCTGGTCAGGTTCATTGCTGTTGTGAATGACTGATTGATATAATGAATGACCGGTAACCAACACATTGTTAGAGGTCTGCTTAAGGCGGACAACTTAAGGCCCGTTTGGTACGATGACCTCGTTCATTTTTAACACAGCAGTTTTTAGAGACTTTTGACTGGAACGTATAAGCGAGAGAGCGCACTGATTATGACATGATCGAGCTATGGTGACAAACTTTGTCACATATTTTAGTGAGGATCAGATGATCGTAATTGTCGGTGGCATGTTAAACCTGGTGCTGTTTGTGCCGGTTATTTGACTAAAGAAACTAGATTTAATGAGTGGTACACGTCAATTGAAAGAATTCAAGGACGTACAGATGAGCTAGCAGTGGGATAACATCCGGTATCAATATTGGCAAGTGACTTTATGGGAAACTAATGCAACCTCAAGCAACAAGAGTTTGAAGAAACAGGTGGTGGCTTTGCACACATCATACAGAATTTCAGTAGGACGCCTCCATCTTTAGCATAGGCATTCACAACTTAATCATCGTTATCATAGCGGCGTTGAACCTGACAAAAGGATACTGTGGCTTAGGCCATCGTTCACCCCAGCAGTGACGTTAATAGAGCCCTCACTATTGGCAAATCAAACAAGTACAGGTGGCCTCCATCAATACACATGATGTCGATGATCGATCGTTCCCTAGCCAAAATTACAAACTGGCTGTTTAGGCTACTAGGATTTCATAGAATTGACTGTCCTAACTTCGGGTTGAAGATTAATGAGTTGAATCGAATTCGATAGCACGTTTTCCGAACAACTTTAAAATGGTCGTTCAAGAAAGATATGCACCAACAATGGCACAAGACCGTCAAGAGTTACGGGAATCATTTCACTGCTATGTAGTCCTGCGATAGGCAAAGATTCTTCGTTTTCAGTCCCCATACGAACATCTCAGTGGAGACTGAGTGATAATAGACTAGTATGCAGATACCTTGGGTTTAATGCTCTTTTAACCGTTTCCAACAGAAAAACAAGACTCAAATGAACCACATGTCGTTACCTATGTTAAACAGTGCGAGACAACCGAGTAAGTTGGAAAAGCGAGTCATGGCTTACTTTAAGACGGCGATATAGTGCACAGACGAAGTGAATACCGTCATACACTCTACCAAGCATAGGTGATGTCTTTAGGAGGTCCACCTGCATTCGGATCATTTTGAAAGATATGCACCCACTTCGCACATGTGAATTGCTACGTCATCGCCGTCATCTTTGTTGAACACTTGATTGGAAGTATAACTTTGTCAGTTCTGTCAAAGAACACCACCATGACAGCTATTGCTATTGTTTTTGTCCTGGTATTAAGTTAAATTGTGACAGAAAATATAGGAGTGAATGAAACCAAACAGCAGGATATGACCAAGTCATGGAGATAAAATGACTTGTGTTTGTGAGTGAGCTGTTTCATGTCCTCGAGTAGTGTAGATGTGTAAATGAGTGGACTGTTCCACATCAACGAAGAAAAGCTCAGATAGATCTACTGAAAAAGACGACCATCAAAATTTAACCACTAAAGTACTTCATCGTGTATATTCGTTAACACTACAAGCACAAATTACACTTTTGTTTAGTCTCAATGTTTAGCTAAATATAGAAAATTTAAATTTGACGCCCTTCATCTTACTACTTTTTCTGATGTAGTGAGAGCTAGAAGCAGGTAAAAGTTAATAAACTCTGACTTGACCACTTTGATGGTGTAGGGCCGAGAGATGTACAACTCACTGAAAGATCAATCTGGACGGAACACGTCATTCAGATATTATCATCAGGAAAGTTTTCCATCGTGTTGAAGTTAATATAAGGTGACTAGACAAACATCGTTGCTCAAGGTTAAGCAGTACATAAAAAATGACCATCATCATGACAATAATCGCAACTCATCGTTTAGTCTCATATTCACTAGTGGACCGTTTAACTGCCCTAGCTAGTTATAGTTCGACTAGTCTCTACTGGACTGTGTACTCCCGTTGTGTAATAACTTAAGAAGTCAATGCTAAGTTTGTTTCTTCTTTGATCATAATCCGATCACTCAAGGCACGTACGGGTACCCACACAGGTACTCACCAGGCTATGTATACTTTATGAAGGTAACAGACAACTTTGACTCATTTCCGCACAGAAATAGGTCAACGAATGAATGGCCTTGAAAGTGTAGTTGCCGGCGTTCGTGTGGCTTCTTTAAGGATGCTCGCTACAACCGTCTTTTTCCGCTTGTCTGTTCTACAAATGTTTCTGTGTGTACTCACTATAGGAGGCCTGATAGGAACTCCGTGCAACTAATTACACGTAGCAAACGACTCATCTATTACTCACTTCTCCAAAGTCGTTTCGTTTGCACCATTTCAAATGTTGTTCAACACACTTGAAGGTTCCACGCATTTTTCACTTGGTGCGAGTGGACTGGGTCCCACTTCGCGTTCCTTTTCTTCCTACTCTTGGTTGCTGCTGTTGGTTTCAGACTAGGCTAGACCTAACTACTTATCATATTGCCAAACGTTACTGGAAATATACGGTTAGCTTCCAAACCCTATAACGTTCTTTCAGTTTGATGTATGTTGGGACTATGTTTCGACTGCTTTCCAGGAAAGGCGTTTTAAATTGTTAGTGGATGATTGTCGAGTGCATGCCTACTTGTCCACTACAAAACCTACGAGCAGCCAACTCTCTCGATTGTTTTGTTGCTCAAAAGTTTGCATTTCCTAGGCAGGATGACCTACTGGCATGACAAGCTTATAAAATATCACCATCTTAATTGGACTGCATGGGGTGGACCCCAATACCTGTCGTTTGTACATGCTAGTGTACAATTAAAATGTAAGAAACGAACAGTAGGGAACCATGTAACTTCGAAAATAACCAGTAAAAGTGAAATTAATCTAGCTGCCAGGCCATGACACAAAATGGAATCTCCCTAAATGTAGCAACCGTGTGAAATGACCTCTAATACTAACTTGTAACTATACAAATGATTGGGAAATATTTATACACAAATGCGGTTGCTTTACTCGGACTGACAAAATCTGCCTGTTTCACATCTGTGCCTGACACTTGCATATCGATTTATTACCTGTTTAAATCCAGAACACATAATCACAGAGTAATGTTGTTCTTGGTTTCACGTTGTCCATGGATAATTTTCACGGCATTTGCCGTTTTTCCGTCTACGGTGCTTACCACAAATAAGCCGGCCTTTAATCCGGCTGGGTGCGACTATATTGGAAGCGGCAAAATGTATTCCTATGCCATTTATAGCTCCGTTTTCGTTCAGTATGAAACAGCCAAAGAGCGTTGCGCAGCCAATCATAAAGACGGTCGACTCGCCTGGATGGCTGAACACGAAGACATGGAGAAGCTGGAATATATTTTGCTATACACGGGATATATAAACGGAAATATAAATTACTGGATTGACGGCTTGCTGGATGACTCCGCTACAGGCTGTTCTGGAGGCGTTTGTACCTGGGTGGCGGACCAGACAGGTGATGTTTTGCAAACCCACTTGCCTATGAAAGCACAGTACACATTTCAAACTGCATACGACGAAAAAGTAGCTCAATCTTATCTGGCACCAGTTCTAAGTCTGGTGGCGCATCGTGTGGGACAGGGCCGTGTGGAACGGAAAGCGGTGAACCAATTTGAATACCATGGGTTTATCTGTTCTTTTCCGGTTCAGTTCACCCCCGAATGTCCTGACGGATTCTCACCCATTCCGAACAATAGCGGACGGTTAGAATGAATTATGTATCCCAGTAATTGCTACAATACCATATGCATACTTTAAACCGGTTAGCACAGATGCATTCCTTTAGATCTTTTCATTTAATAAGTATATTTGTAAATACACTCGTTTGTACTAAAGTACGGTTTGCTCGTTGTCTTTCGTTCACATACTGGCGTTCACACAGCTCTTAGTATTTCATACAGCGTGATTTCAACTAGTCAGTAGAAGTGATCATGACTAGACCATGTTGAATTCAGTCGTACGCGCACTCGCCCTATGGTTTTATCAAGTCATTGAACTGTTTGTGGTGGATGACCAAGTTTATGGGTTGCAAACCACGAACTGTTGTTTTAATATGCACACTGGTTCAGAGACAGGATTCACCCTGTTGTTTATTTGAGTTCAATGTACGTTCAGTTCGCTTTACGTGTCCCGCCAATATTCCAGTGAGTTACAACCTACCTCATCATCATCATCATCATCATCATCATCATCATAACAGCCATGTGCCTGACCAAAAGGTACTGTGACTCAGGCCGCCACTCACCTCAACAGTGACGTGGAATATCCTAGAAGAAAACGCTATTAAGAAGATTTAAAATTATTAGGAGAAGACTAAGCAGAAGAACTAGAAATGGTATGGATACAGGTACGCCATTGACTGCGACACATCGCCTTCTCAGATGGCATCTTTAACCAGCGGTTTGAGTGATCACGAAGACCCTATCCAGGCATGCGACACCTACCCACTTTGCTCAGTGGAGCAGTCAAGGTCTTCATATTTCGTGACCACGTTGTTACTTGACCATCATATGGTTTTACCCAACTACTGGTGGCCTCAGTATATAATACTCGGTAAGGTAAACGCTCAGCTGGCATACGAAGGACCTTACCTAACCATCGCAAGCTGTGCAACGTAATTAGTTGACCAATTGATCGCGCATCTCAAGCATTCCGGAATACGCGTCGACGAACGGCCACATTGCTCACGCAATCAGTCCACTTAATATGGGCCAACTGGCGGAGACAACGATGGTCAAACACAGCAAGTCTGTTAATATCTTCTTTGTGAAAAGCCCACGTTTCCGAACCATAAAGCAAAATGGAGCGCACATAGGCATTATATACCCTTCCTTTCAGTGACAACCGGACGTCTTTTCGACGCCACAGATGACGCAGTCTGGCAATGACAACTCGTGTCTTCGCTGATATCTCACCAGCAATATTACAAGCTGACGAGATAGTGCTACCCAAATATGTAAAACTGTTCACAGTCTCAAGCGGATTACCTGCAATAAAGAAAGTAGGAGTGGAAATACCCCAGTCTTGAAGCAATACTGTACTTTGAAGGTGCAAAGTGCAAATCAGCTCGGTCGCACAACCTGTCCAGCATGGTCTGCATGTCTTCGGCAGAGAGACTAAGTAAGACAATGTTGTCCACATACTCCATATCGGTCAATCTAGAGCCAGGAAGAAGCTCAACTGCAAGCCCACTGGATTCGCGAAGGGCACCCTCCAGAATGTCGCCCATGACAAAATTGAACAGGAAAGGGGAAATCGGACACTTATCTGCACCCAATGTGATCACATCACGTGCTTCCGCCGAATTTCCTTAATGACTGATGGTTAATAATTTCCGAACAGCTTGAAATGTGGTTTACTGGAAATTTTACAATTCTAACGAAGTCTCTGTCAAGTCAGAGGATCGAGTTACACATTTGGTGATGTTTAAAATAGGCCATTCTCTCGGGAATTTGGACGGCATATCTGGGTTTGGGACGGACTGACGCAGTCAAATTTTATGCCCGAACAAAAACGGAATTGTGTTGTCCGTCCCGATGACCATTGCACGGGGTTTCTGTGTATGCAAACGAACATATGGACAGGGTTTACTCCCAATCGCTAATGTTATGATCTACGAAAGCCTCCAGCAGCAGTCGGATCGAACATTTTTTCGTTCAGGTTCGTCATCGTCTTGTGGTCAGTAAGTGGTTGCCAGGATTGAATCAGGTTAGCCTACTCGACACTGAAGATTTCAGAAGTTGCAATTCTGCCCAATTACACCTCAATTCCAACTCCAATGGTCCGCTGACTTTGTTGCCACCTTGGCGGTCTGCTTGAGTCATGAGTACAACTTCTTACCATTTGGTACGGTAACCAACTAGTTTGAAGATGTAACGATTGCCTTCAGATGCTTCGAAACAGGATCGGTGAAAACTGCTTTCACCAACTCGTTTGAATTACCCCCAACCGTAGTCCGTAAGGGTGTCCAGTTGGGCTAGTTCAGGTTTACGAATGCCTAGCATGCTTCACGCGAATTGTCATAGATCACAGTCTCTCTTTGTTGATGCGGTCGTCAAAATCGTTTATATGCTTCTGTGACTAGTTTTTGTTCCAGCTTGGTTTGGTTCTTCAAAGCAATTTGTTTGTTCTTCTTCATCAAACGTTTGAAGAAAATGTCTTAATTGGTTGTTGATACGAAAACGAAGCACAAACCTCCTTCCATTACAAAGTTATCCTGTAGCGAAAAGGTGTCCAATAAAGCACGATCTTTATTGTCCGACTCGCTAGTTAGCATTCCACACGTGCGCTCGCGTCGTGAGTCAACATTCCAGTCCACAACACCCCCAGGTTTCCGATCACGCGCCATGTGCACTTCTGCCCGGTTTATGTGTGCGATCGACGCCTTCTATCCGGGGGTTTTCCGACTGCCAATCTTCGTCTGTTCGTCCGATTTCGGGGAGCGATGGCTAGTCCGGTTGCTCGTGTTGTCCTCCATCTATCCACAATGGGTTTTGATCGCATTCTACGTCAGTATGGAGATATTCCCGAGAGTGTTGGAAAAATCGGGCCTCCGATTTGGTCGTCCATCCCATTTTGCCTGCCATGTCTCGCCCGTTGGTCCGATCCGGTCAAGCGATGACTCATCCGATTGTCCTCGTTGTCTGCCATCCGATCGTTGAGGGTTTGTAGAAGTGCCTCCCTCACGCGTTGGGGTACACCGCCGAGTGTTTGAACACTCACACCTCCAGCCTGACAGTCCACCACAATCCTGCGTGGACCTTAAACATCTAGTCTCCTACCTATTGTGTTTCAGTTCATCTGGTGTTAGTCTCCTGCTCCCATCACGTCACATCTAGTGACTCAGCAAAATTTATGGATTATTCGTTCGAGTCTCATACCCCTACCCGTACATCTAGCTTTTGAATGCCGATGAACTCAATGTATCGCACACCATAGGACGGACACCGTTGACGGTCTCGAGATTTTCCGTGTTATCATGCTGATTTTCCGGTCGATGTCTACAATCGAAATCGCACTCTTGGAATTGCTACGCCCCCCTTATTGCTACGGGTATCTGCCATCCCAGGTCTTTAATGTTTTGCGGGCAGCATAATGGCTGATTGCCTGTCTAATTTTAGAACTTTCTACGAAGTTGGTGATATCTGCACTGTTTGATAAATCGTCCACTTCCTTCCTGGTATTGTAACGTTTAACTCCTCCGCTTATAAGCACAAAGAATGATAAATCACAACCCTTTTCTTCCCACCGGTGTATTTACTGGGCGACATCGTTCTGGTTGCACTGACACTGGCATATGAGTAAAAAAAGAACTCAACAGCTGAAGGTGATGCAGACAGGATGGCCAGTTCAGGGTGTGCACAAAACAGTTCAGTCACGGAATAGAACACGTCGCTGCACACCTCGGTTTGATCACATTTTCGTACTTTTGTCAACCATACCATATCATTTCTAGTTCTTCTGCTTAGTCTTCTAATAATTTTAAATCTTCTTAATATCGTTTTCTTCCAGGATATTCCACGTCACTGTTGAGGTGAGTGGCGACCTGAGCCACATTACCTTTGGGTTGGGATCATGGCTGCAGTAGAAGGCGAACCCAGAGAAAATTTCTTAATTTGGTAACATTCACAGAAGTTGACCATGACTGGACATGTTCTAACTTCCCAGGGTCAGTCCGGATGCCAGACCTTAAAATAAAACGTCTTAACTATGCTACTTCATTCGGTATCTAATGTCACGTAGGTCGTTTGAGTTTCAGCGCTATTCGTCATCTGCTAGGTTATTTAAATGCTATTCTCTTTGTCTTCCGTAAACGATAACAACATCCATAACAGCAGAGCATTCATGTGAGATAAAGCCATACAGCACTTTGTATAACGAGTTGGAAAACGTAAACTGTATGAGTTGTAGCGTATACAGACTAAAAGGGGGACTGGGACAGCTTCATTCGATCGCTCTCATCAACTACCACCTGCTAATGATCTGTGACCGAATCAGCAGCAATGAATCAGGTTGATCCACCTGGTAGAAGTGAATTTCACTGGGTGGACATATCCAGTTGTTTATAATCCATGTAAAAGCAATAATCGCGATTTTTAATCAAGACGACTGACGAAGGCCACGGGGAATCAGCGAGCTGATTGATATTTTCCGTAACATATACTCATCAGCAACAACAGCAAGATCCTCATCATTGTCATCATCATCATTATCGTCACCAGAGACAATAATACACCAGTGGTTTGAGCTGATGTCTGATTTCCATACAATTAACAAAAAAAGTAAGCTCTAGGTAGAAACTACCTTTTACACTTCCTTGTATAGTGGAACAGAAATTCTCTTCTAGGGTACCATGGGGCATGACATAATCTGTATCAACAGCATGTCTTAATAAGCTGACCTTTTTCAGGTCTCCAACATTCTAAACAACAGGATCTGAACACCGTTTCAGGACCTACGTTCACCGATCAATGATTCTCCCCAGTATTGTTCACTAACCTAAATACCTGCACAGTTTAAGTATCTGTGTCTAGCAATCTGAGATGCAATTAGGCTTACGGCTGTTAAACTTGAGTCTTAAAAGTACTGTGCAGGAACGCGTGGTAAGTCTCTCCTGTTCAATGTCCAGGTGACCTCATAACAGGCCCAATGATTCCATTCAGATGGTTGCATCAAGTGGAATTCGATCTGTCCTTTTAAACTTGTGCTCTCATGTCTGTATGGCAGTGACAGTTGTCACTATGACGCCTTGGATAAACACTACACTATCGTTAACTCTAGTGAGGGCTGGTTTGGATTGCACGGAAATCGAATAACAGCATGCTCTTTACTGTGTGTTCTGTTCGCTCATGTATCGATTAATTCCAGTGGGGAGATGCCAGTGAACTCTAGCTCAGAAGTTAATAACAAACTTCCATGACGCATACATAACGGCGAGCACCGTAACTCAAATGTGGCTACAACACTCAGCCTGCTCTTTGTCACTTGTTATGAGCCAAGAACACGGATGGCGCAAGGGTTGTTTTTTCTCAGGAAACCAACACATAGGTTATGCGTTTCAACATGACAACAAACAAAAACACTCATTCACGTACAGTACTGATCTCAGAATGTCACGGTTGCCACAGACGTCAATGTTAGGTTCTCGCATGCACCGAGAGCCATTTCATACCATGCTGCACTCCAAGGTTTCTTTTTGTATTTTCTCACGGCTATTTCAATGTCAAAATCCATGCTGTTGCCCCACTGCTGACTAGTTGGGGTGTGAACAGTACAGTGCAATTGTTTCTTCTCACTACATACTTGGCTAACAGGACCTTCATTCCATTGACTGGTCTCAGAGGTTTCTTCCGACAGGGCGGCCGTGAAAATGACTAGACGGGAAGAACAGAACTACACCACGTTGGTGAGTTTGTTGCCGATCATAGCTTTAAAAGACTTTTGATGTCTAACAGATGGGAGACACGGCCAAAGCTATATCATCCCATTCGTGCTTGACCACACAGAGGGAATTCTCATTGCACAAGAGGTATCACAATTCCTTTCAAGATGTGCTTCTACGCCGCGTCCAACTACGCCATTTTGTACGCTTGTTCTGCCGAACATCGATCACGCACAAACTCCCTTACGTTCTCATTCGGTCGGCTACTTCATGTGTGGGATTTATGAAAGCACCCAACCGGTAGCACTGTGGCGCCCAAAATTGTCTGAGATCTCTCAAAGGCGCTCTCATTTATTTGCTTTGGAGACGTTTTCTGCAACCGTTCTTCCAGATAACGAACTCAACAACAACAACGGGCACAATACACCGCTGAAACCACAACCAGATTAGCTGGCAATGCGTGGGGTGGGAGTTCACGGGCATTTTCAGTGAGCTCGATCGGCACCATCGACCCTAGGGTTGGCCATCACGGTCCATGATCAATAACACATGGATGTTCCCATACACTTTTGGGAGGCAATGCTGAACTGGAAACCAGCATACATGCGCCGGTGACTGCAAATGGACACAGTGAAAATATGACATAATATTTCCCTAATGAACTGTGCCATCACTACAGTT
>LUCH01005163.1:0-12494 GCA_013368495.1 Paragonimus heterotremus | reverse complement strand
CAAACCGCTGGTTAGAGACGCTATCCGAGATGATGATGTGTCGCAGTCAATGGCGTACCTGTATCCATACCATTTCTAGTTCTTCCGGCTAGTCTTCTTTTACTAATTCTCAACCTTCTCAGTGACTTTTTCTTCTAGGATATTCCACGTCACTGTTGAGTTGAGCAGCGGCCCGAGCCATAGTACCTTTTGATCAGGCTCATGGCTGTGATGATGATGATGATGATGATGAGTTGGTACTCAAGCTATCACGGTTAGGAGTTCCACTACAACCCCCTAACTAGTCTACAACGTACAACATACCATCTCTTTAGTCCTAAAGTATTAGGGTGGTGTTCCGTGGACAGAACACAATTGGACCACAGTTCTTCAAGTTTGACAGAAGCTAAAAGAAAGCAGCTTTCAGGCGTATCGGAATATCCCACTGGTTTGTGTGAGATACACTAGATGGTTGTGGAGCAAGACAATTCTATTCAACCGACTTCCTCCAACGAACTGCTTACTTACTTCCCGACTAAGCGTCAGCGCGCCACTTTGTTTTCACGAAACTATTGAAGAGTATATATTGACTTGGAAGGGAACTACGTGGTTCATTAATAAGTTTACAAAAATGAGAAAGAGCCAGCAAGTTCATACTACCTGAAAGACGGCTGTATTGCATAATAACACAGTCTAAAAACATCAGGCAACCTCGAAGATAGCACCATAGGGTTAAAATACTACTGTGAACTCTCGTAAAAGCCAGCTTAAAACTTCGTGCTATCACCAAACACGCGCGCACCAACGTATAATAACCGGACCATCGGTTGTTCACAGAGCTAACCATGGCATTTAGCTTGCAAATTTCTCACCATCAAACGAAGCAGCACCATCAACATGTAAGGATTAAGTGAATGGCGTTGAAGGTATACGCTCAAACTCCCACTCACTAATGGTTTCATCTCGTTTTGTGAGGAAAGTTTTTTGACCCAAACGTCATGCTAAAAAAACAACTGAATACCTCGACCAAAAACCCGAGCCACCAACCCTGCTGATATTTTCAACGCTCCAAAGCCAAAGTTCCGTCTGCACAGTACGTCATGAGTTTACATTCTATCCAACGTCATCCGTCGGGACTTACTGTATGCTGCACCGTTTATGAATCGTGTCGCTGAATGTTAAAGCCATGTAACAAAATTTTGAGGCATTTGCTGTAATGTCTTATTATGTGGTTCAGTTATCAAGCCATGTTTTTATAGTACAAGTGAAAATTTCGCTCAACTAAGTTGCACAAATTAAGCCGCTCTCTTATCTAAGCACTTCTGCACACGTTTCAAGCAAATGAACTGAACGTTTCTCACGCAATAAACTAGCCTAATCCAATATACCAGACATTTTACATTTTCAACCTTTATTATACTATTACTCCAGATTATATGGTCTGGGTTTGGTTCATCTTTTAGATCCGCAGTACACCGGGTCTGATGTGTGAGCTCAATGGGTCTGGTGTTCTCGACTGGTAGTCCCGTGATGATAAAAAGATTTAAACCGTCAGACTGACGTCCCTCTGACCGATAATTATCTGGTCTTCTCGGACAGAATTAACTCATGTAAGCAAGTACTTAATCGAACACCACGTTCTGCAAAGATATCTATGAAGAAAACTGAATGTACACTGTCCTTCTAGTTACCTCAAACGCAGTTCAATTCAAACTGAATTTCCATATTTTCTGTGAACTGACACTAATAGACTGCCGCCTATGAATTTGATAGGGTAGCGATTCTTTTTGGTAATTTTCTTCTTTGCCCTATCAACCACCGGTTTTAGAAAGTCAGTATTTATTTATCTTTTATCAATCCTATTCATCCCGGTAGCTTGTCACTTCTTATAAGTTCCTTCGGCGCGGGTAACAAGAAATTTGATTCCAATATCCTCGCTGTTATTGTCTACGCATTTTTTGCTCCAATGGTACACTGTGCACCAAAAATTGCACACGACTACTGTTATTCGTTGCCGAATAACACACCGATTCAGTACATATTGATACTTTTGGGTTGCATTGTACCCGTTTCTGTAGTTGTTTCATACTGTGTATTGCTTGTTTCTATTGACAATGACGCGAGTCGCATCTAGCAGTGCTGGAACTCTGTTGGCTGAGTCAGCTTGCAATTGCGACCCTTATGAACGCAAAATGTCAGCACAAAACGGTGTGCAGTGCTACCAGTGCCAGAAATGGTATCACTTCAAATGCACTGGTCTCAACGAACACCAGTACAAACAGCTTGCTTCTATCTATCTACATGAGCTGCAGGTTCGACGAAAGTCAAGGCGCCGCTCTGCCACTGAGTAGTCACGCGCGCGTCACCAAAATTGAAGCGACGCAGAAAAACTGCAACTGTAAATGCGGGGCTCTTTTTCTTAGCACTGTATATTCTTCTATTTCTTCCATGGGGAATGGAAGGGAGGAATACCAGCGGACTCTGTCCGAATTGAAATTGGAACTCCAGTCCTTAAATGAATACATAGCGCTTGCTCCCCCTGATGTTGGGGTCACCAAGAACACAGATGCCCTGTCAACTGCACATATGAAGGGGAGAGCGGCAAATATGAATGAGAAAGCTCTCAGATTAAAGATAGTTGTTTTATGGGGCCGCTTCCCCACAACGTCTTCTCCAACCGAACTAACTGAGTCAATCTTAGCTTCTTCATTCTCCTTGGACGTTACAAATGTCGTACTCGCTAGCATGCAACGCGCCAAAACAACCAATATGTTACCATGTAATCTTACCAACCATGCTCAATCCTGAGGTAGTGGTGGAAAAATCAACGGCGTTGAGATCCAACAACGTCCACCTGAAAGGCGTTTCTTTTGACCGCTCTCGGCAAGAGAGGGCGAAACGCGAGCAGTAGACTAAAACTAAGTCACGAATTATGGCATACCGGAAGCTACAGGTGGAGACTAAGGTTGTAGTTTCTGTCCCAGTAGTATCCATTCAGTCCTGTGTGCCAGTGGCGGAAAGCGAGAACACTTTTTCCGTACTCGCCATCCCAACCACCGACGCGCCAAGCACGGGGAAAAGTGTTGAATATACTGCACAAATACCTACCTCCCAGTTACCCACGCCAAAAACCACCTAGAAGCCCCATAGAAAACTATTTTTCCCACGAATTCGGAACGACAGCAGCTTGTTGAGGATGCCGCCTGTAAATCAAAAAGCATTCTATTGACCCGCCCCACAAGACATTTCTATCCCTGGCTCCATAAAATCCCGCACACTGCCTCCCCTCAAACCTTGTATCCAGCAGACGAAGAAGTCAAATTTTCAGTGGGTGAAAACTCTCAAACACCCTCCGAAGAAGCGGAATTTAGCAGGGAAACAGGGGCCGCAGGTTGCAACACCGAAAGTGCTGGCCAAGCTTCCCGTAGGGACGGTGACATAGGCACAAGTAGTGACTTCGAGCCCACAGCCTCAAAGGAGAGCCATCAGAACTACTCGGCAGTATATGCCGAGTCCAACACCACCACCCTCCTCAATTCTAGGTCTTCTTTCCCAAAGTTCATCGCACTCTCCCCCCTCGTTTCTCGAGAGGTCAAGTGAAGGGGTACCCCTTAAGTGTATGTATACGAACTACCTGAGTTTGTTCAATAAGTTGCCGGAAATCAGACAGTTAATCCATGACACATAACCCCACATTTTTGCTTTCACGGTGGCCTGGCTTACAAGTGATATCAGTGACAGTAAACTGAGTGTCCCCGGGTATTCAGTTTACCGAGGTGACTCCGCCTGAGGGAGAATAGGGGGTTCTGCGATCTTCCCTCAGCATTGTCTCCCAACACCCATGATTATTAGTGGATTTCATTCCTCTGATAAATGTGGCGCTCTGTGGATTCGATTGGATTTGCTTGGCCGAGACTCACTTCTAGTGAGGGTTATCTACCGTTCCTCCTTATCCGACGTCTCTAATGACGACACTTTTCTTGTAAACCTAGACAACTCCTTAGGATTACAAAACTTTGCTCATCTGCTTATAGTGGGCGACTTTAATGCACTCAAGATAAACTGGACGTCAGTTTCCCACCAGGAATGTTAAAGCTGATTATCGACCTCCTTATCGACGCTGATACGACGGACAGCGTGGATAAACCATATCAACGCCCCCAAAGCGGCATCTTTCTGGTCAGGTTCCTTGTCTGCTCGATCTAGTTATCACTAATGAGAACCACCTGGTAGACAAGGTGATCATCAAGCCACCACCTGAACACAGTGATTACTCTCTGCTCATCTCTGATCTTATCTGGTACTGGTTACAACCAGTAAAATAGTCTACAGTTCGAAATTTTAATCAGGCTGATTTTAACGGCCTGAGAAGTCACCTAGGTTCACTTCTTTTTCACTATGGCTCCGTAGACCAGAACTACCGTGCACTTCAGAGCGCAATTGAGGAAGCGGAAGACTTATTTGTGCCGCGCAAAGTGTGCGCTTTCTCTTATCGGCAACCTCTTCCGTTCAGAAATACGTCGTCTCCACGATGACCGTTCCCATTTATTCGGGAAGCATAAACTTACGGGAAACTGGAAGGACCTAATCACGTCCTGCATTGTTCGAAATAGATGTAGACGGGAAATCCGTGAGCATACCAATCTCGTACAAGAAGAAGTTTTCCTCAAAGACAGCGAGAAGAAAAACTTCTTATTTAAGCACATGCGACGACTAAGACTGAACAAACCCTCGGCTCTTTCGTTGCGACTGCCTAACGGGGAGACCGCATCTGACTTCCTAGTTGTGGCCGATTTATTAAGGGAGTACTACTCGGAAGTCTACAACGTCGCACCGCCGGTTTGGCACCTTATTCTTTCACTGCAGAATTTCCAGCAACCATTGGGTACCGCTGAGTTTTCTGTGCTATAAGTTGAAGACCTTTTATCCAAGGTTAATCCATACAATGCAATGGGTCCTGACAAGATCCATCCCAGAATTCTCAAAGAATCAGCTGCTAGTCTGGCAGAGCCCTTTTATAGCCTTTTAAACAGACACTCCAGACTGGCATTCTTCCTAGCGCATGGAAAGAGGCGACGGTCACGCCCATATTTGAAACGGGCGACCGGCACTCTCTGGCTAGCTATCGTCTAATCAGCCTTACTAGTATTCCATGCAAGATAATGGAGTGCTTATTAAATCGTGTCATCTTCAATCACTTTTTATCAAACCGTCTTTTTTCTTCTATCCAGCATGGCTTCTTTCCTAACCGGTCATGCATAACTAATTTGCTTATTTTATTGGATAGTCTGACGGAGGCCAGAGACGATGACCTCATCTCAGATGCTATCTTCTTTGACTTTGCCAAGGCTTTCGATCGTGTCCCACACGGCCTAAATTTTCGACAACAAACAACTTTACGAAAATGGCAGCCTTCATAGAAAGCCATGAGAGACCGCATATCTCGTTTCCCTTTGCTTTTCACTGGATAAGTAAATTCTGGGATGACACTCTTGCTTTGGAACTGTGTACATCTTTGTTTCAATGCGTGTCGTTTTGTTTTCTATTTGTTCGAACTCCTGGTATAGGACGTTTACGGAGGTCAAAATTCCTGCCGATTGACCCTATCGCACTCTACCCCTTGACCCCACCTAACTAGACGCCTGTTATTGCTATTCTCACCACCCGCGTCTAATTTTACTAGTTGCTCCATCTTGTCCCTCTCAGTCATTGAACCTCACTCACCTGCATATACGCAAATTGTTGTCTGTCCGTCTCACCATTTCCAGTGTTGCATGACAGACAGTTTCGTTGTGAGTAGTATACTACTCACTAGTAGTATATTACCCGCAGGCAGCATTCAGGAACAAAAGAGCAAGTTCCGAACGCCTGGAAGATGATGGACAAGAATAGACTATCGGAATAGTGTATACGCACTATGGCAGAAGTTTCACCAAGGGGAATGACAACGTACTACCACCCGATGTATGTGAATGCGTCTGACGTGCAGATGAGTGCACGCGTTTGTGGTTTGCTTTTTTGACATGAGCTATGCAGGAGTTTGCTCAATAAATGAATTCTCATACCAAGCGTCTTTTGCGGTCACAACAACTGGTGGCGTGACAAACGCGAGGATGAAGATACCCTGGCCGCAGCCGTTCGAAATGGAGACGTCCGGACGTTTCTGGAGGACTTCGAGGACGTGGCCGAAGTGGTCGGAGTCAAGACCGACCGTGGGAAGGTGGCTGCCCTGCGGACGCTGGTGAAGGGCAGGGCGAAGGCGGTGCTGGACGCAGCGCGAAGGGGCCCTGTGAAGATGGAGTGGGCCGCTGCGAAGGAGGCGCTGGTCGCTGCGTTTGACAGCCCGGTTGACCGCCAAGAGGCCATGAGGCGGTTCCATGCGGCCAAGCTTGGACAAGGATCAGATCCTTCCGTGTTTGCCGCCACTCTTCAAGGTTGGTTGGACTGGGCTTTGCCAGGATTGGATCAAGAGTCACGACGACAGTTGTTAACGGAGCAGTTCATTGAAGGCCTCCCGATAGCGGTTCGCGACCAAGTCCGTATTGTCCATGTCGCCCGGCCGATGGACCTTGATGAGCTTGCGAAGGTGAAGTGGCATTAGCAGTAATGTCCCTGGCCTCAGTGGATGCACATGGCAATACGGACAAGAAGACGCTTGGTATGAGAATTCATTTATTGAGCAAACTCCTGCATAGTTCGTCAAAAAGCAAACCACAAACGCGTACACTCATCTGCACGTCAGACGCATTCACATACATCGGGTGGTAGTACGTTGTCATTCCCCTTGGTGAAACTTCTGCCATAGTGCGTATACACTATTCCGATAGTTTATTCTTGTCCATCATCTTCCAGGCGTTCGGAACTTGCTCTTTTGTTCCTGAATGTTGCCTGCGGGTAATATACTACTAGTGAGTAGTATACTACCCACAACGAAACTGCCTGTCATACAACACCAGCCTTCCCGTGGGCCACTGTGAAACTGTTGCCGACTAATCGGTCCGTCCGAAGGCCGGCGATTTAGACACACATTAGACAGATCCGATCGCATCTCGTCCGTTCGTCATTGCCTGTCAGTCGCCTGTGCTTGTACTTGTCATGCCTTTTGGAATCTTGATAGCCTATTGCGGCCAACTGTTATATCTTATTCCACGAACGCAAACGAATTGAGGTTTGTCCCTTGTAATTGATTATATTGTTTATGTGAATAGTAACACGGTTTCCAGCGCCTTAACTTGGTTTTGATATTTGACATCGTTGGTTATACGTGTGTCACTCAGTGTTAGTCGGAAGAACGTGCACCTGGATTTGTAAGAATTTGAGGAAACCCTAGTCAGACCTAATTGCTTACCAGTAGTCTGCTCTTCACAAACATTACGCCATATACCTTTGTGAATTCCCTTTTCTTTTTTATCGTAAACCCAACAGCATGAATCTAATATTTTCGTGTTTATCACCTTGAACCCGAAACATTGTAAAACAACGGTGGTCTTCAACGTTCGAGGTTCGCAGTCAATGGCTAATCTCAAATACACAGAAATTATTGCGTTTTACACTCCCTATTAATCAGCATTGTGTATGAAAACTTGCAATAGTCGTTAAGTGGGACAGAAAACAGCTCTAGCCGTACTTTTCTGATTGGTTATATACACATAGATGCTGAACTTCAAATTGGAATCGACAAGAAGACTATTCTGTCCTTCTTTAATGAATAAGACATTAGAAACTGTCATAGATCTGGGTGCACACAGTAATTGATTTAAATGTCAGTCGTTAGACTGAGTGCGCTAATTTGTGTATCCCTAATACACATGTTCACCTGGTGCTATCCAGTATGTAATGCCACGTAGTGAATAGAAAAGTGAGGTAGAAGAATGTATGTGGATCACAAAGTAAATTCGATCTGTAACAAAAATAATGTTCTATATACAGAAAGAACCAGCAGTTGCATTAAAGATTGTCGTTGGGCTATGACAAGCTCAGCAGTCCGTCCTGGTGTTTCAATGTCTTCATTCGATCAATTCCATCGTTGATATTTGACAAACGCTTCAGCGAGTTGTTTTGCTCATTGATATCATTCACATGAAGTTAGCTTAGCTGATGATTGTTCCTCTAATTGGCGGGCATTGCTTTTTCTCTGTTATAATGAAGTAATATTGACAGTTCACAGTTTTATACCTCTGGTGTGACTGAATATAAAAGCAGCTGACACTCTAGATAAATAGTAGGTCACTGTTACGACCCCCTTGAGAGAGAATGGCAAGTACAAACATAAAGACCGCGAGCAGTATCTCTGTCACGAACGAAAGCAACGATATCGCAAAACGGCACGAAAATCAAAGCACAAGTATTGGAACCCAACTTTTACAACTTAGAACCCACCAACAAGTAAGAAAGTAGACGGCCCTCAATCGACCTACATTTGCTACCTAGCCGGAAGGTAAAATAGAGGTGAACAGCAGCTCAATTTATGGGTTTTGAGTGGCCTCGAGCCTAGGCCACTGAACAGACCAATCAGAGCCGAACGCGAATTTTCGAGGATTCTGACTGTCATTCAAATTTCCAAAAACGAAAAATCCATTTTTCTTGGCAAATCAGACTAATTCTTGGAAAAAACAGTGTCTTTCTCAAACAGCAAGTTTGTGTGACTACGCACCACCGTAGAATTTTGATCATACAAAGATAATTAGACTACTCCAGAAATGAGTGACACAGGTCAGAATCAAACTAGAGAACCTAATATCTAGTAAATTACCTAGTCCAAACTTGATATCTCCTCTAGCGTCGAAAAGACGTTAGGTTGTCACTGAAAGGAACAGTATACAATGCTTGTGTACATTCTGTTTTGCTCTGTGGTTCGGAAATGTGGCCTGTTCGCAGGGAAGATATCAATAAGCTTGCGGTGTTTGACCATCGTTGTCTCCGCCAAATACCCCACATTTAGTGGGCTGATCCCGTGAGCAATGCGACAGTTCGCCGACGCGTATTCAGGAATGCTCGGATATGCGGTCAATTGGTCAACTAATTAAGTTGCACAGCTTGCGATGGTTAGGTAAGGTCCTTCGTATGCCAGCTGAGCGTTTACCTTACCGAGTATTATATACTGAGGCCACCAATAGTTGGATAAAACCATATGATGGTCAAGTAACAACGCGGTCACGAAATATGAAGACCTTGACTGCTCCATTGTGCAAAGTGGGTAGGTGTCGCCTGCCTGGATGGGGTCTTCGTGATCACTCAAACCGCTGGTTAAAGACGCTGTCCGAGAAGGCGGTGTGTCGCAGTCAATGGCGTATCTGCACCCACACCATTCCTAAGCATTCAGCGTAGTCTTCTTTTAATAATTATCAAACTTCTTAGTAGCGCTTTCTTCTAGGATATCCCACGTCACTGTTGAGGTGAGTGGCGGCCCGAGCCACAGTACATTTTGGTCAGGCATATGGTTTCTATGATCATGATCATGATCATGATGATCACGTTGATGATGTTGTCCCGAATATCGGTACCGTCAAATTGATAGAACCCGTAGAAAAATCCACTTATCGGCTCTTGGAAATCGACTGTATTTCGAGAAGCGGAAAATTCTACACAACCATACTTATCCTTAAAGGTTAGTGCATAAATGGCCCACCGAATTATCCGCTACTAGATCTGCATTCGGTGATTTACAAATTAATGGACAGCTTATAGACGCCTCTCTGCAGTCCAATGTATCACACTCAGAACTTATAAATAGGGAGCGTCATGACGTCTGTAAATGATGTCCAAGCACCACAAATTTGCTGATCACTCATAACTTTTGGACAAAGGCTGCAGACACAAAATTGAATACTAAGGTGAATTGTCGTGATTTTTCAGCATCGTCTAATTGAACTGAACGCTATTTCCTGCTGCGACCACAATGGGCACTTGTTCAGTGGCTTGTGGACTCTCAGATTGAACGTGAGTTCAAGGTAAATAAATAGTTACCAGAATAGATACCTGCCAATAGCATCGTTCTGCAGGGATCCATCTTAAAAGCTTCTTGTTCAGTTTGTACGTTCTTGAACTACCTGGAATAGCCAACTCACCGATACTGCTGTACGCCGATTACACAAAAATCTGGTAAGCTGTTGAGTGTTCGGAAACTTTGAAAACCCTACAGAGCACTTTGAACTAGTGGTCCAAAGAAAAAGACTCGTCATACAATGTCGACATACGTAAGGTGGGGCACATTCACCGTCAAAATTGTGCTGGCTACTACCTTGACTACACTACGCTATCTGTATCAGTACACGAACAGGACCATAGAACCCTGGCGAAAGACGGTTTAAGCCTGTCCACAAATTGGGCAGCCACGGTTAGAAGGCGCAAACGACATTGCACCTCTTAAGAAGAATTTTTGGAACCATCCTTCCAGGAGTTTTTCCGCTCTGTTCAGCTAAAAAATTCGTCTACATCTGGAAGCTAACACATATGCCCATCGTCTTTATCCAAGAAGGATTCGACATCTGGTTAAACTGTTCACATACGGGTCAGTGACAAAATCATGGGACTCATGAAAATCCCTTATTTAGAGAGACCATTGGGACAGGATCAGCTCCCAATGACTTACAGACACCTCAGAAATAACTTAGTTCTTAACTACAAAATATAGCACACCTCGGGATGTCCACTGCCCCATCTCTTCCCACTAAACAAGGACGAACGTCAAATGGTTTTCACGATGAACCTAGGTTATGGAATATGCAAACAAGTTGTAGACAGAACAGCTCACATTGAAACGCATTGCTGAACACTGTTATCACTTCTGAAGCAACTGACCAACATATACGTGAGAGACAACCTGCACTACGAGTTCCCTAACCAACCTCTTAGTTTATTCCCATAAGCCATTAACTGATCCTACCTGACGGAAAATTGCTGCAGTATTTTTCAATGTTTATTACTGATATGGCTGTATGGCAGCAGTTTCACTACGGTTCTTCTTTTACTCAAGTTTTCTTCACACTTGTGAACCTTTTAACACAACTCTTCCCGAATATCACAGAGGTAAGAATGCACAAGCAAAGATTTTTTACCTTTCTGTGGCGACCGATGAAGGTTTGAACCTACCCTCTGTGCATAGACACACAGTGAATACAACTAAGAAGGGGTTTTCGCTGTAGTCTAGTCACAATTCACCCTGCTTCTTGCGAAAACCGTTTGAATACGACGTTTACTTTCATTGTTCGTCTGTATCAGCTTCCTATGTACTTATACTTTCGACCTTGAAACACCACCCCTGCCATCTACTGTTTCATATTTCTAGTGGGATCACCTTCGGCGTCCCCGAAATCCTAAACTCCCTACGACGTGAGAGTTGCCTTACCAGCACCACCGTGCCTGTTCACATTACCTTGTGAAGGTAAACTGACTGTAAACCACTAAAATCAAAGGTAGTGTGTTGGTGTATGTACCGCAGTCTTACTCGTGGCTGTGTAGTGAATCCGCGCCATCTTTATTACTGTAGGCTACATTCACTAAGATAATAATGTTTTAGCTATCGCCGTTGGGAATGCCCTCCCAACAGTCTAACGCTTGTTTGAATTCTGAAGGTCGACTGGAGTTTCCGTCGAAATTCGTCCTCTCTGATAGCTATTGTACGGTTGTGCTTGAGGTTCTCTCACGTCCAACTCCCTAGCGCCCTTAATTGTTGCGTTGACGTCTGCTTGTGAATAACGAACAAATCAACAAGTAAAGTTTGTTTACAGATTCGCCGTCTTCTCACTGTGGCTTCCAGTCCGCGTTAATGTAAGGCTGGGGAAACTATGGGCGTACGAACCAAGGAACTATCATCACGACAGATTCATTAGGCTACAGTAAACCCATACCTTGTATTTTCGATTACAACCTAAAGGTCTTCATCAGTGTAGCCACAGCATCATTTTCGCTGCAATCTACGTCTATGTAGGACATGTGGAAGATCAGATTCATGAATAAAACAAAATGTAACACCCAGTCTACATGAGCTTATCTACCAACCAAATGCTGTGACCATTCGCAGTTAACTCCTTTACCTGGTAAACTTCAACATTGCTAACACATAAAGTATGGACCTCCACCGACTCTCGAGTAAACTGTTCCAGTTCTGTGATAGTTCCAAATGCAGCTACGGCCTTCCCATTTCGCAAGCTACAATACGGACTGCCTGGCTGGTGTTTGAACTTCCAGTTTTATGGAAACATTGAATTTTGTACATTTAAAATGCGGCTCATTATCAGAAAGCACCTCTGGTATTTCATCATATCCAAAGTTGGCACACAGCTCAGTGATCATAAGGGTACCTGTGATGCTACGGAACCTGTCGATTTCGAAGCATTCTGCAAAGTAGTGTACTGCTTGCACATGTGCACAAAGACTGTGGCCACGATTGATTGCCAAGGTCATTCTGGAAGCTCACATGTGTAACGAGCGGTCGAAACCAGCAAGCGCGCACAGGTTGAATTTGAATTGTTTATCGGGGCGTGCTGCTTTGTTGTCGACGCCGTTCTAGCTAT
>LUCH01005162.1:16284-42539 GCA_013368495.1 Paragonimus heterotremus | reverse complement strand
TCGGCGGTCACGGACAACCGATGGGCTATCGGAGCGCTCTTTGTTTGAGGGTACCTTTTCTAACCCCCTTCTTCCTCATACGGAAGACAGCAGTGCCGCAACTATGAAAATAGTTCTGCTGTATGCCCATAGAATCGTGCCTCACTACCTAAGCACTCTTATACGGTCAGCAATGCGACATACAATCCTATGAGTGTAACTGCTTTTCGTCTGACTGCTCCCCTTTGGCCTGTCTGACAAGGTTGCATGTGGAAGGACCGGAGTCCTAGTCAGTATAGCCCGTCGGATCAAAACAGTACACAAGCCCGACCACCTCGGCAAGGTATGATGTTGACGCCTGGCTTGGTACTCGATCGATTCAATTAATGCATCAAAACAAATGAAAGAAATAATGCTTCTTTATAGAGCGTACTCTGGCGGCACTGAAAATACGGAACCGAGCAGTTTGAGTGTTGAGCGAGAAGATCAAGGGCTTCATCAATTGCCTTCATAATAACAGTAAACTCCACGGGTCTTGCTTTGTTCGACAACTTACCTTCATTATTCAGATTAGTCAGGCCTTGCGAGGTCAATGCCGTGCATGCTACTCTACTAGTCTGGCTTGCTCGACCTATATATAAACGATTAGGTACAGAGTTTCAATAGCCTTAACTGTGCTGATCGAGAATAGTTGGTGCAGTGTCGTCATCCAGATAACGGAAAAATAGTCCACATCCACTAGACACGTTCAGATCAAGAAACATCATTTTTTGAATGCATAACTAGTTGTTCTCAAAAGGGCTGTATCTGACACTTACAATCTCGGTGGTATTTCGAACGGCTTGCGATTTTCTGTGTATGCCTTCCACAAGATTCTGTATGTAGAGCTGGGTAATTTCATTTCACAAACCGATTAGTTGGGATAGTACTTCAGTGTCGTGGTCTTCGATGGCGGTGCTACCTGCCCATTCCCTGCAGTGCTCAGACCGTAATTCATTTATCCAGACCAACTCGGCCCACTGTGACAGAGACCGCTCCCATCGTCGCTAGCTCACGGCAGTCACTGTTGTTTATTTTGTCAGCTTTCAGACACGATACGGCACGCATTCCAGTTTGTTTTAATTGTTCTGACCATTGCCCACACCGACCCTGGAGTAGCTTTAAGTCGAGATAGCGCGGAGGCTGCTGCGAACTGTTTCTTTCTATTTAACGACAGCAGAAGTTGTTCATATATTATTTTTCCGATTCTGTTCTCCGTTTCCACTTTTGTATTTCATGTCTCCGTTTGTGGGTCAGAGTGTAAGCTACCTACTTACTTAAGGTGGTTTAGGAAACCTTTGAAAAATAGTCCCTCCAGTCTGCTGATTTGTCCACTATATGATTCTGTAGCCGTCCAGTAAGACAGTCACCCAACTCTACTCATATGATCGACCACAAAAGTGTATGCTCGATGTCATACCACCCCACATGGACCGGCAACCTAACGTCAGAAGATGAAGATCACAAAGTACATGCAGCTGGGCAGCGAGCTGTGGTTTATCCCAAAAGTGCAAAGTACATACCCGATCTCGCCATGTGACGACATGTGACACCAGCATATCGTGGTCGAAAAGACAATCATATGAGCTACCCAACAGGATATGGGCATCCTTTGTGCGGTAATGGGTTACAAATCGAGAATGTTATAAATGACAATCCACAAAAGGTCAACTACATTCGGCCTTCAAGAAAGTCTGCTCGCAAATCAACACACACACGTAATACCTATAAATCTATGTTCAGATTTTCAATATTTCACAAAATATACTCGTCAGCTGGGAGCAAGAGAGAGCAGCCTCCGCTCAGTGAATTTGCTGAGCATGTTTTGTTGAGTTCTAAGTGAACATTGAACACATTCAAGTCGGAAGTGCGATTCCGACGTTCACCTACGCCTACCCCAAATAATCTTTGGTAAAACTCACCAGGTGACATACAATGACAGACAGACAATCCCCGGCTTACACGGACGCCTATTCGTGTGTGGCGCCTCTGGTGTCTACTGATTTGGTTGTTACGCCCATTGGCCTATCACCAATGCAACCATTTCCGGCGGCGTGCCAATTGCTTCGTATAAACCCGTTTCGTATCACGTGATAAAAAGGCGGTCAACTATGTCACAGCAGCTCAGCCCACTTGTCCCTACAAGCCATATGAACATAGGTGCTCGCAGAAACGAAGCAAAGGAGAGTTACCTCGTGTCGACCACATTCGTTGTTCCAGGATGTAAGCCGTCGATCATCTTGTAACGTGGTCGACTTACACTAACGCTGACCACATTGTTGTTCTGTTCACCATACATTTATGATTAGTCCAAATTGATTATGTTGCTGTTTTAGTGCTATGGCGAGCATTGTATTCTACCTTCATTGTTTGTCTGAACGGTGCGGAGAGGGGCATGCGCGTTGTCTGCATGACCCAAATTGCGGACATAGAACAGACGGCATTAGTGTCTGGTATGGACCAAACCAGACCGGCGCTGACACCAATGTAAGACACGCAGTCAACCGTCCATTACGTCTGATGCGAGATGAAGAGTCGGATCATGGATATTCTGTGTCACATCAATCGAATGCTCAGATTAATATTCTCTCTGTCATTTTATCGACTGCACTACAGTTTCTGCTTTTGAGTAGTTGGTTTAGATCGTCAGTTACCCACTGAAGGTGTGACGACCAAGGCTGTTTATCCCATAACGACTGAAAACAGAGCAGTAGCTCGATTGCTGTCCGGAACGACTCAATCTTGTAAGCAGGACCTGAGTTTAGCCTTCATAGTTTTATTGTTTAATCAACTTATCACATGGCAGCTAGTTTGCCAATTACGCACAGCGAACTGCTACTTTGCGTACATCTTGTGGACGAATCAACGGAGTTGGTGCCCATCATGTGGCAAAACTGTCCATACCCGCGTCAGCATCAGGCCCTGTGTGTGACGTGCGAAACAGGAGCTGTTCACACTTTTTTTCAGTGACACTCGCTGATCCTCCTAGCAGCACAAGGGTCTTTTAGGGGTAACGCATAGCTTTGATATTATTGAGCACACGTCTTGATCAGTACTGTTAGCTGTTGAAACGATGTTGATTGGTGTGCAGAACTGCGTACAGTTTTCACCAATCAAAGAAACTCCGTCATTATTGTCAACGCGCCCCCAGAATTCGTTTTTTCTTTACAGATACTATAAAAAATAGTTATAGGCAGCAGAAATTTTACAATTTTGATTGCAAGTTATTACAAGTAAACAGGAAACTGTATTACCGGCAAGTAGCGCGATAGACGTGACAATTTAGAAAGGGGTCCAGTAATGAAGCTTCTGAGCTTTCTGCAGGATGTGAACCAGCAACAGTAATAAAATGTCTCCAAGCAGTACATCGGGAAAAAAGAAGTCTTACATTTGGTCTCAGTTACCCACGCATCCCAACGGGTCTTCCTACAAATGAACTAATTCATTGGTTTCTTTGATTTTCTTTCCAAACTATTAAATCCGTCATACTAATCAGTGATACAACTGAAATACTCGGCGGCAGTGTTGATGAACTGTCTTGGCAGTCAACTCCCGTGGACCATTCAGTGGATCCCGTGTGACACAATCGGATGTAAGGGTCAGTCCAAATCTGAAATTTTTGAGTCCCTGAAATTAGCTGGTAGAGCGCTTGCAACGTTCGAGTATGCTGTTTCTGTCCCCGTTTCAAACCCAGCCGAAGTGCGGATTTTCCGGAACTGGTTCTCTTCCAAAAAAGGTATTTTGCATACGACGCATCTAAAATTCAAGTGCAATCACTATTTATTGTTCATTTCACATGCAAGTTATTGTAAAAAAAAAACATGATATACGGGAAACCAAGAATTTGAACGATATCACCACTTCATCAACAGTAAAACATTCAATTAGACTGTGATAAGCTGCTAGTTCTCGCCAAATGTGTAAGATAATCTTTTCGGTCTATGAAAGCTAGCTCGTTTACAGTCTGTCTTTTTGTACGTTTTTACCATCTGGTCAAAGAGATAACATGGCCTTTTTGTACATGTCTGGGTTAAAGAAATATTGCACCCAAGAGAAACTATGCATAATTGGAAAGGACTCAAGAATACAAAACCATCTTAGGTATATCTTATGTACCATACAGCTATTTGGAACACTCTGGGTGGATATGCAAACATCTGGACAAGGGTTTATTTCTTGAACAACCAATTCGTCTTCTGAGGACTTCTTCAGCGGCTTTCATGGTTAGAAACTAATAAACTTTCGAGACCAGTTTTGCCACAAAGTATGCATCAAAAAATAGCGATGAACTATTCCGCTGTTGACAGAAGGGAATACATAAATTCGATAAATTAACTTCATGTTTAATCTGAAGTATATCAAAATGTATCACCTGAGGTAACCGAGAGGCTATTATTGAAGATGCTAGAGGAATAATGCCAATTGTTAACAATATTCGGAAAACTCGCTGTTTTATAATGTCACCTAGTGTAAGCTGTTTCCCCGTTGATAAAGTATAAACTATTGAAGCATACCCGTTTGCTTGCACTTTGCGCCCCTCCCCCAAATTGTTCCGCGACTTGTTTTTCACTGAGCAGAAGACACAGCACATAAAGCCTGTTTATTTTGATATATATGCTTTCGAAAACAGGTATCCATTATTCCAGAAGCACGTCAACTTTCATGAACAGAAATCTAAAAACTGGGTACGGCCTCCCGTTCTAACGTATTCCACAACATTTTTCTCAAATCCACAAAGGAGACCTGACCAACTGAAAGTTATGTAAACATGGACCACAACGATTGCTAACAGCTGACGTAATCTAGCATCCGTTGTCATTCGTACTTAACTCTCTTCTGTGTCAAAATATTCCACGCAAAGCACACTTTTATGGCCACCTTTGCCAGCTTCCAGTCTTTTGGACGCTGAAAGTCGTTACTGTTTTCAACGAGTGCATCGTTCTTCCCGTTTCGCAACACCCGTTAACGCCGTAAATTAGTGCCCGACACTATGCCTAATATGATACTGAGGAATCCGACACGTCCTTAAATAGTTCAGATTACTATTATCCTCCCCCCTCCGCCCCCGGACTGCTGAATGACATTGGCCTATGGAGTTTCCGTACCAGGTGAATTGTGAACTTTCTCCGGTCGATTTTCACTCCCGGTGCTACCTCGCTACAAATCCAGGAGCTAAAAACACTAGTGCCGGGCATGTCTTTTTTCCTCGAACTGCTTATCTTTCAAAGTCGTGTCGCACAGTGGAAAATAGACACCTTAAGCGTACAAAAAAATTTGCTGACGTCACTAGTACTTTTGTTGTTGACGCAGGCGGTCATCGATTTTTAACGATCAGCGTGATTTTCCGGTCCTGTGTCAATAGCAATGTTGTGATCGCAAAAGACACTTGGCCTGCGATGTTGTTTATCGCGTGATACTGCCCGGTTGTGAAAAATCTGGGCTTCAGCTGGACTCGAGTCAACGACTGAAACAGCACGATCAAACGCGACAAACGTTCTACGAGCCGAGCTACGAAACCACGACGGGAGCACAAAAAATTCACGCCCTCACTCAATTGCCCACCCAACCCGCTGTGCCGTACGGAATCCACCAAATGATCCACGGGATCAACTGACTGGGCCGGATTCCTCATACATTTTACGCTGGAATCCGCTAACCCTATCGTCACTGGCTTAAATGGAGCCAAAGCCTAGATTTCTTGCAATTGGGTTTCTTTCAAGTTATCACCTCCACCACACTGTTCACAAGCAATATATATATATATCTACAGCGTGATGAAATATTAATTTCCAAAATGTGTTCACAGCCGGTACAAACTGACAGATGGAGGCGGATTATGCTCATTCAAACTAACGAGGTGTATAAAGAGTTTCGACTCAATTGCGTATAAATCCTAGCGTCACAAGCGACGCACATAAGATCAGTGACCGAACGGATAAGAAATTCGGCTCATAACACGAATGGTCGGCCGTCCGATCTCCCTTTCAGATTATCTCTTCTTGATTGCCCAAAACAAGGGTGAAACCGGTCGTGGAGTGTCGGTTTGAAAGTGTAACTCATGAATCATTTTAATGGCGATTTCCCTTGGTCACAGCCGGTATAAGCCGACAATCGGAGGTAGACTGTGTCCCACCTTACCAACAAGGCGTAAACAGGTTACAAATGGATACATGCACTCGCCAAACTTATCAAAGCGCAGTAGACATTGACGTCGTAGCAAATCGAAGAACTAACAAGAATGGGCACGAAATTAAGGGGAGAACCAGTTCTCGCAGCGTGAAGGCCGCTGACTTCTTCTTCACACCGTTTACGACAGCATTTTCAACAACATGCAAGCAAAGTCTTCGAGGCTAAGATCATGGAGGTAGCGAAATTCAACGTAACCAAACACTTGCGTTAGAGTCTTTTACCCCCGAACTCACACAACACACTGACCATACGATTTCTGTTCTATCCTAACATAGGTCTGGCATAAAAGGCACGACGTGGCAAACGAGGGTTAGGCTGCGCAGAACCACGGAAACCGATGGACTTCTCGGTTCGCAGACAATGACTGAGTCGGAATGAGTTAACGGTATACGAGTGCAGCACAAACGTTAAAGAAATGATGCATCAATGAAACACGGGTTTATTCTAGTGGTGAAGGGCAAAACTCTTGAGATCAAACCGTTGTGTTGTGTCGGTTTCGACAGGAAGGATGGGAGTTGCAATCTCCCATTTACAATTTGTTAGAATACTGTTTCAACTACATGACTGGATACATGGATTGTAAGTGAAGACCGTGGAGAGAAATCGGTGTTTTGGTGGAGAAGGCTTGCAGCACGTCAACAGTCTTGAGGTTCTGTCACTAAGATTCGTGTTCTTCATTAGGCCTCGTGGAAAGTAATGGAGGGTTTGGTGAATATGTGAACCTCACGCAATGAATTTTCGAAAACACTGAATACTGCCTCTAAGATACTGAAGTGTTCCAATGGGTTAGTTGCAAGAAAAACCCGGAAAAGCTTTAATCTTGTGGTTGAAACGGCGACTTTGGCTGCGGTTGCTGTGATTTTTCAGAAAAGGTTGAAGGATCCCACGTTGAAAAGGCACTATAGTGATGCAACAGACAAACCAATGTTTCTTTTGATCACCACTCACTTGTAACATCCTCAGAAACTTACGTAAATTCCAAGCGACGAGTAATCTGAGTGATGAAACGTCTGTACCACAACATATCGGTGACTCACAATAACACCTTGTGGGACTTTTGCAAGGCTTGGTTGCGTTACGAAATCCGAAAGATATAGGGAGGAATTCGAACAAACCAAATGGAATAATGCTAACGGTTCTGGGAATACTGGTTTTGGCAACAGGATTTGGTAGTATACAAAAAGTGTTAGTGCAAAGCAAGAAGGAGATACTGGATATGTGAAACTGGTTGGATTTGGGGTCGACAGCACCGTTAAGTGCACAGATACCATCACAGGGTATTCAGGGCAGTGTGAAATAAGGAGAACCAAGACGGACTTGATGGACGGATAAATCGAACTTGAAATATGTGCCTTACTCCCATCTTGCAACTGTTGAGTTTATCAGGATCCAGTTGGAATGAGGATGTAGTAGTGGTTGGCTTTACGTTGTTATGTTACAATGTTTCATTGGCGGTGGTCTGTTCAGTTGGTGTAATGTTGTATGCCGTAAGGTTTAAAGAAACGTGAATACCGGGGTAGTTAAAGGTTTGTCACTAAGAGAATTTTACTGCTATCCAGGAAGCAGTGTTGCCAGAGGTCGACAACGAGTTTGAAATCAAAAAGAAAGTCTGCTACAATGGCTGGCATCTAAACATCAGTCAAAATGGAGAGTATTTAGTGACTGCTGTCTACATCTGAGTATCAGTGAGGGAGCACTAACCACTGGTGATCACGCGGTTAACATCAGATGCTTGGAGGGACGGCGAAGGTGATGAAAGGTGTTGATAACCTGTGGTGCGCTAAGTGACACTGATCTTGGTTCCAGTGTAGACTGTACGATAGCTTCACACTCACCCATCAAAAACTTTAGGGTTAAGATGGCATTTTCCGCGTGTGTACCAGTGGAGGAATCACCGAAATTAGTTTAGTGCAGACCTCTGTTTTCGGTGCCGTGGTGTACAACAGTTCACTCGCAATAATTAGGATAGCGGTTAAAACAATTCAGTGGCAGATTGAAAGTCAACTAAGCTTCGGGAAGTTGTTGTACACCAGAATTATGCGAATCCTCAAGAACACTTCAGAATATCACCAATGACAACGCTAAATGGTAACTGGGAGGTCGGCGAGCGCCTCTCGAAATGCTGGATATCTGGGATAAGTGCTTAAAAATCATTCCTTCTGGGACTTTACAAGAAAAGATGAATTAAGTCGATTAATTGTCTTGAGCTCGTACGTCTTGCAATAAAGTCATGGGATCTACTTGAAGTCTATCATCTTCTTGTGTGATAATTGGGATTGTGTGTTGATTAATTCGGATTAGCAAACCGTTCTTATCACACCCACAGCGTACTGGTCAGCACAGCCTACTGAGGTACTTCATACTTATGGTATAAACATGAGGCTAAAAATATCGAAACCCCAGACAGAAACAGAATGACAACCGTGGACGCTGCATTGTCTAGATAACTACTTCCATTAAGTCTATTACACAGGTTTGCTGTCGCGACAACTTCAGCGGCCCTGATCATATTGCAGCAAAAAGTTGTTCAATAAAGTACGATTATTATCCAACTCGCTCGTGCTCACGCCACACGCGCGCCCTAGTTTATGAACCTGAATCCTAGTTCACGACGCAATGGCGATTTCCATTAACATGTCGTGTGCATTCCCATCTGATTTGTTTGTACGGCTGACACTTTCTGTTGCGGAACTTATGTCTGCCATTGTTCGACCGTTGATCTGATTCCGTTAAGCAATAACTCGTCCGGTCACCCATGCTATTCGCATTTCGCTCGCTGTTGGTTTCTCAACGTACGTTACTGACGCGTTGAGGTATTCCATCAAGTATTGGAATACTCGCGCCTCCGATCTGATCACCCGTCACAAATATTACTTGAAGTTTACGTCCCAGGACCCATGCTGAACAGTGGCATCGTTGAGATTGTAACCCTAGCCTGTACTGTTTGCATGCTCGGCATTTAGTCTTGCAGTGGGTAACCCGGCTGTTAGCACCGACAACTCGATAACTTATCTGTAGTAAAAATCTGCTCGATTCGCCGCTTATAGAAACCCAGACACAATAGATGTAACAGTGCACCAATCCAAACGTCACGTTAAAGATACTACATCACGATTGGACGAAAATTCTCACTATTACGCCCACTGTTATTCACTAATTTCTTTGTTGTATTGCACCAACTAACGCACAGTTTGTGACTTTGTGTGTGCCAATATGGTCAGCCAACGACAGACTGTGATTTATTTAATAATGTAGTACATCCGTAAATTCGGCTTTTTGTCTCGTGAATAAAAATTGCTTACTGCGTGGGAGGTTTCAATCCGAATTCGATTTCTAGGGTTATTCGAAGTTCCTAATTCCGAGTATTACATTATCCTCCACCACGAACAATCTGAATCAGCTCTTGCAAACAAATTAGATCGGTACCATCCCCATGCTGAGTCTTAAAAGCAGTGAAAGCGGGTATAAAATGCACATGGATGCGAACCAAGCGATTTGAAAGGTATCGAGACCCTTAGAATTGGGTCTCCAGAAGAAAATACGAGACGACTGACTGCGAAAGCTTCTGCAACCGACACTACACAAGCTACATCGGTTTTCAGTTCTGGTACAAACACTGTGATAACGTTTGAAAACCAGGCATATAATTGAAGCAACTATCTTAAGTGAGAGCCATAAGGCAATTCTGGATTGGGCTATACGTTGATTTATGTGTGGGCCATGTTATTGGGATTGACGAACCGAGGTTCGCCTTGAGTCATCGTAACGGTGACTTGAAGACTGAATAGTGAACAGCAAAACTGTCCAACAATAAGTTCACGCATCTTGTCACTCAAGTTAAAAGAAATCTATACGTGTACGTGGAGTGATCTGGATAACTGGGAGAAATGAAATGACAGCAATGGACAGAAGTGTGATCAAAAACACCCATAATTTCAATCGCTGCTCTGGAGAGCTGAGTAAGTCACTGGTTTCCGAAAGACGCTAATCTCAAACGTCATCAGACGGCTCAAGGTAAAATGCAAACATTTCCCATTTCCAAGGCGGTATGCTTATCGGATATCTGCTCTATCATAGGCATTTGGGACCACTGTGGTTAGTTGCCATACGCCACTGCCGTCAAGACCGCGATAAGGAAAGGCTATCTATTCAGTGACCAATTTGGATCATTGACTTAGTCGACCAGCTGAAATGTCGTGTTTGTATGTTAAGTCACTCTAGATCACACACTACAATTCATGGTTAATCATCCTCACTACGGATAACAATACATCAGCAGTTCGCATTGAGGTCTTACTGTCATACAGTCATGAGGAGAAAAACAAGCTTCAACTAGAAAGCAAAAGAAAGGAGAAGGATGAAATCTATTCAGTAAAAGCAACCAAATGTAATCCCAAACAGTTGACATCAAGGTGCCTACGCTTCGCAAACAAACAACTGATCTATAAATGAAAGCAAGGTGTCACTAGCAAAACAGCTTCCTTACGACTTTCATTGCCCCGCGTCAATAAGTGCACTTACTTCACGGACAACCCGGTCAAACAACAGCGACATCCATGTCACTTATGTCGGTTAACTCCCATTTCTCCCAGTGTCCGGTCATCGATTCTGAGTTACGAGGACACCAGCCCGAGAAACTAACCCAACTTACTATGGCTAATCCTCTGATAAATAACTTCATTTCCCTACACCGTCACCATCCACACACCTCGCACCTCACGCTAGTCGGTCGCGGTGTCTTCAGAAAATGCTCGGTGTGGTGGGTGATGGGTTGACGTCTTTAACATATGGCCTAACCACCTAAGTCTATGCATACTTACAGATTGAACCAGTGAACACGTTTGACACTCGCCGCCAAATATCTGCTTGGTAACACCCTCATTGTTTACTCGTTGATATTACCTGATGTGACGAATCGAACGCAGACACTGACAGTTGAATATGTGAAGATGGTTTACGTCCCCCACTCAGAGTATTCGTTTCTCAACCGTAAAGTACAACAGGTTTCACAGACACCTTACATGTTTCGGGTTCCTTTCTTTTTGTCTCTGGCAATCTTGAGTGCGTGATCCGAGTGCAATTCTTCAGTGTTCCGAATCATAATCAATAACTTGTTCATAACAAAAAGCGTTTTAACCTATTCCCAGTAGATTCAAAAAAGATTTTACAGGGGCTCGAAGTAGTATCCTTGTTACTGATATCGATGAAAACATCGAACGTTAGGCATGGTATGGTCGTGAGTGGTAGTATGATTCCACTCAACCAATCAGACTGCAGATTTGCGGCCGAACGCCTGTGCGTTATCTGGACTGTGTTTTTGCCCAGGTTGCTCTTTGATGTCCCCTGTAAAGTGATTTGCTCTGACGTCGTGACTGCCACATATGAATGTTTCATGTGATTCGCTCTGTCAGTCGCCTATATATGAGAATCGTTTTGTCCTATAAATTTAGAGTTTCTGTGGCCTAGTTTTGTCTCGCTCTTCCAATAAACGGTGTTGCCGCGTCTCTTCTCATTTCTCGGTTTTGGGTCAAACGACCGAGCGCGTAACCAAGGTGACTATCCAATAGCGTGGTAGTAACATGCGCCACTGAAGTCAATATTAGATTTTCTGACAAAGTTTGTGTATTTCTATCAAAAACAAGACTGCTTTTCGATGTTATTAATATCGTATATTTTTCCGAACTTCTTACAATACGCTACAGCATTCTTGCACAATTGTAATGTGTATTTTGATCATCGCATTTTAATGTCGCTGGACGAGTATTGGGAGTTTGTTGATAACTGTACATACTTTAAGTCTAACGTCACTCACAACTGATCGCAGCTGTCGCATTCCCAATAGACTTTCCAGAGGGCCCCTTTCGAAAAGATGCACTAGACTGGGGCTTCCCTCTCATTAGGGCTCGTCAGTAGTGCATATCCTTGCCACTGCTGGGACTAAAACCCCGGCCACGGTTTCATGAGGCAACCGTGTTGACCACTGAGCCGTTGAAATCACATCAGCCACGACCGAATTATCACATGCAAACGCTCAACCACTTTTGCTTGTGAATAATGATCAGGTTGCCCGATCGCCTCGATAGGACACATAGTTGTCACACACGGCTGCCTCATGAAGGCGTGGTCGGAGTTCTAGTCCCGGCTGCAGTGGCGATGATATGCACTACTGACGAGCTCTAATGAGAGCGAAACTCGAGTCTACTGCTTCTTTTTGAAAGGGACCGTCTGGAAAGTCTGTGGGAATGCGACAGCTATGATCAATTGTGACATCCAACTTGAAATTAACCAACCCCCCGTGTTCATCAGTAAATGTACATATCTTCATTTTTAAACTCTTATTATGATTATTGTTTTCCAGAGCTGTTAGAAATTAGCTGAAGCCGCAATTCATGGGTACTTCACATCTTAATTCGATATCTGGTAAACCTTACTCATTGTATATCCGTCAAACCATAGCTAGCCTTGTGGTTTCGATGACAGAAAGAAAAATTACCACCCTATCAGCACAATCTGAGTTTCTGCTTGCAATTCCGTCTATTTATCGAGCGGTCAATGAAGCAAAAATATCGCTTTGTAAACAGTACAACTCCTGACTCCATGGCAAATTTTTGGCCAGTTAAACACAGGAGGATAGTGCCAATCAGAGTGACGGATGGAACGATCGACCTCGTCCTCAGCCGTTTTAAGTTGATCGAGTGCAATTCTGATTCGATGATATTTTAGCGTCAAACACTAACTGTGCGTAGGCGGCATCACACCACCAATAGGATTATAATGGTATTTTGACTCTTTTTTGGCGCCTAGTTCTGCCCTTTAAAACGATGTTTGTGCTCAATGAGTAGCGCTGCCTTCAGGACACTTAAATTCGTCACTTGCCTCCTTCTTTTGTGTGTTTATGTCAAAATCGCACAAAAAAGCAATCCAGTTTATTACGTACAACCAATGCCAAATTAGATGAAAACAATGAGCCAGTATATGGATAACAAAAATAACGGGTAGGCATTCTGAGTTCTGGGCGCGAGTTGAACAAGAAATGCGTACACTCAATCAGTGTGCTGCAAAATATTCATGCATAAACTTTCAAGGACTAGATGATAAACAATTCTTTGTATATTTATATAAACCTTTCTATCACTGTAATATCACTTGTAAGGGCCACAGCTTAAGGGTTAGGCCACCTGAACCTCTTCCAACGCAGGTGCGCTAGGGCGCCAGCGATCGTACAGGAAATGGAGCGGAACAAAACCAGCGTTATAGCGATCGCCATTGCTGTACGGGATTTCCCACAAACATCCAAGAGGGATCGTCTTTCCCAAGTATAACACACGAATCCACAAAGCATCCAGTGCAGGAGTCAAGTAATGATTGTGTACATCGGAATTCTGCGGACCAGAGTGAGTCATGTCCCCGTCATGTGTCGAACTCGCCTCTTCGTCGATATACAGCTCTAGGATTAGATCGGCCGCGAAAGGAGGCCAACAGCCGTCGAAACATCCCAAAGCATATAGAAGCAGCATCAGAGTCGAGTCGTGACATGAGTATAGATGAAATTTCGGAATGCTGCAAAAACGAACGATGAATTGCAGTTGAGTAATAAAAGACAGCTCTACTTGCTAGTTTTTATTTCCCGATCGAATAAACTCCAAAGAATTTGAAATAAACTTCAGTATGATTTAGACCTGCATTTTTCTAAAACAGATTTAGGGCACAAAATAAACAAGCCCAAAAAACACGCAAAGAAGAAGGAATGGCTATGCAATTGAAAGGGATGTTAGGTTAGACGAATTACTTAGACTGCAAGTTTTCCCTGCAATGATGAATATAAAAAAATCGATAGGCGACACGACATGTAGCTTGTTCACCTACGTTTTAACCTCTTCAACATAATTGTGAGTTGTTATTCCAAATGAAATAACGTTGGGATATCAAAACAGCCTAGTGAATAGGTTCACTGTCTGACCAAGAGAACAGAGGACGGTTTGATCACCTTCATAAGACATTTAGCTATCCGCTACCTAAATGCCGTGATCGGCACCCAGAGCCGCAACAACGTCTAGTCACAGTCATGATCATTGTGAATGAATGAACGGATGGATGAGCACGCAGGCATCAGGGTCGGCACTTAATTCTCCATTTTCAGTCATCTTATTCCTAAATTAGGCAGCATAGTGGTGCAACATTTTATAGCAACTGAACTTTGATCTAAGGTACCTAATACAATATTCTATGGTTGAATTACGATTCGTAAAGACGCATCAACTAGAAGTAAACAGCGACTTTCCTCACAGTCTGGAAAGGTTGACCACTTGCATGAAACAGTTGTGCGTCCGGAGTCAATTGAGGTCAAGGCCACGTGATATCGGACAAGATTGTGGTCGTGTTTCCAATTAATATACTCGTTTACAGCAAATAGTTCGATTCTGTGAATCTGTATCATACTTAGTTCAGTTAGCATGTATCTGAAACAAGACGGTAATTGAAAACACCACCGCATGCTTCCGTTGGCACAAACGTGAAAACTCAGGTCAGAAAAATACCAGTGGTTATCGTTACATTTGTCCCTTGACATGATTTGCTTGGTTAACCGTTCGCATGGCTAACTAAGGATATTAAACACTAAACCGCTGTGCTAGCATAGGTTCGAATGAGCATCAAACTACAGGATTATGCGAACAGCACCTAAACAGTGGAAAGATCAACATGCAAAGTGGTATAACAGTGCAAGTTTTTCAGTAGCGCCAGACGAATTCTGGGATGTGCGTTCTGTTCACTGTGAAGCCGAATGAAAAAATAACGCCATTACTAGACGGTGTGTTAATTTTGACGGGTCCCGTGCTTGATCTGACAGACGAGAGGTCTTTCCTAAACTAGTGTACTTGTTGTCATCAAAACTATTGCATAGTAACGTGACTAAGTGTCAGAGGTAAAACAGAGAAGTTCGCAGACTAGGTCCGTTTGTTTTGGCTAGTAGCCAGGTAAGGAACAGAACTGCGGGATTTAAGTCCTTGAAAACGAGGCACACCGGAAAAATTCGGAACACAATACCGTAGGGCGTCTAAACATCGTAAGACCATAGTTGAACGACAGAGGAATGGATTCGCTGCCCATCGGATATCTCCAAAAGCAAAGGGATAGAAAGTGATCCCAGCAGAATTCTGCGGCATAGTTACTGTTGTATTCCTATTCAGGTGCAATCAACAGCAAGCCCAACAGACTGTGACAGCGGTAGAGCGAGCACGTGACCCAATAGAGAAGTACAGACCATATTGTCGCATTTACAAGCGGTATCGTCATTCTTATGCGCGTGGACGAATGAGCCGTCGGTCGTTGAGAGCGCGACCAATCACAACGCAGCTTGAGTCCCGGCACGAGTGTGGGGTACACAGGTGGCCCTGACGCGCATACAACCAATCGAAATTTATGGCGTTCATCTGAATTTTCCGCTAACGGCAACTGCAGTCCAGGTGCTACCACGGTAATTGATCTGCTCCCTTGGTTGAACCTTTTTGCGACCGAACGCTTGTTCTTCCTAATTTTTATAGGCGTAATCGAAATATGTACCTCATATTCCAAAGCAGCATGAGACTGTCGGTCCAAATATACGATAATGTTTTACTGTTCATGCTTATATTCACCTTGTGCATAGTATCACAGTTTGGTGTATTTTGCGTTTGAAACCGTGTTTTGATTTGTAACCGATCCATCCCCGTGACGTATATGTCGGGTTACAGGTTAAACCAAGTCATCCGTAATATCTCTTTAGTTCTAGATTAGGTTGGTTTTGTTGTTATAATTTTGGAATTGAAAGTCTTCCCTGGCAATTGTGCTATTCAGGATCCTCTTATATTTTGATTAAAATTGCACTTGAAAAAATTTGCTTTGTCAAGATACAATACCACATCGTGTTCCGATACAGACAAACATCAATCAACACAGAGATGGTCAATTCGGTCACTGACCAAAACATAGGTCTTTTTCACATCTGGTAGACCTTAAGGTGTGTCACGCAGAACGAGCTACAGATACACAATCGAGAACATAGAAAAGCACGCGAAAGTTATATTCTTTGGATTAAGTGAGTGCCAACAACGTTAATTTCGCTATCACACTAATAATGATAAAGTGAAAAACGTTAATTACAAGATTGCTACTTACTTGTTGTAATTGTTCATATTACACAATATCATCCGAAGTGCGTGACCGAAAACATGATGAATATTCTCTTCCCACATCCTATAGAATAATGACACAAACAATAATAACCATGAGCCAAATTCGCGGAGTTTCTTCATTATGATTCAGAATAGTCAATAACGGTTTACGTTACGTGATACTATTATGAGGGTGACGCGCTCAGCACATTTGGTTAGCCTTCACGACAAAAGCTCAGGACTGAACAGAGTTTAAGTGGATTTTCAACTTTTACACAGCAATATATAAGCTGCTATGCCACACATGTGAATTGTCATACTGTAGGGCTGCCGAAGCTCAGATAGGTGTACACTCGAAGTAACCAGGGCTCGTCCTCGTGAACGTGGGATTGAGATTTTGTGCTAGTATCAAGAAATTTGGAGGATAGTAACTAAACAACTAATTCATCTGAAGTACTCCGAATGTTTACAGAAAATTCTCGAAAAAACATTATTGGGCGTGAGGAAAGGTGTGTGAGGTTCAAAAGAATTATTACTGAACACTATTAATATTATTATGCGTGATTTTGAAGACAGACTATCAGCTCAAAAACGTCAAACGAAAACAGACTTAATGAAAGAGGATGGGTGCATGGGAAAAGGAAAACGTAACGGAAGGTATACGATGGTAATATGAGGCAATGAAAACGTGTTGTCAAGTTTTCACTCAACGAACATGGCTATGAAAACGAACATAACAACAGTCTCGTCACCGCCTACGACTTGCAGCCATACCTCACATTGTTTGTAGTTAATGACACTCGGCATTTGTTAGGCTTTAGCAAGGAAGTCGGTTAGGGCCGAACGGGCAAAATATCGGCGAAACTTTTCTAATATCCTACGTCAAATCATGAGCTACCCATCGTGCTGTTTCTTTCAAATCACACTCAAAGAGCATGGTATATAGTAGGCGGTGGGCCGGCAGCTGTACACTATGTATGTTCACTAAAATAAACCCGATATGGCAAACAGTTGTCACAGTCCACCATAACATGATCAAATGAATATACGCTGTATTAAAAAGGCAGGCAGGTGAATACAGGGTAAGAAGGGCAAAGAATCACAAAACAGATCACTGGTTACCACTGTCAAAGAGCAGGACTAACCCGCTCTAGGTGATAACCCTTTTTGGGCAAGAAACTGCCACCACATGCTCAGCTTGACCAGCCTGATTCACACGGCCGTAAGCGAAGTCACGTGACAGCTGAGATGGGTCGATGCACTATATCACGTCGAATGTTCGCTTTGTGTAGATAGTACGGTTGATGTTAAACAGCGAGCAATCAATCTATGTAAATTCTAACGAAACCGGATTGAGTTGGATACACAAAATCTCTCGGACAAACGCCTCATTGTATGAGGTAGGTGTAGTGATTGACGGTTAGATTTCAAAAGGAAGATCACCACAGAAAAGCTTCACAAAAGTAGAAGGTACTGCAGAGAGTTCTTGAGCAATGTGCAGACACCAGTGACTATACCGTGGAAATGGTTCATTCAGTCACACTGTTGAGTACAGGATAAAAACTGTCTCTTGCATAATCTTTTCGAAGAACATTCTTCCAAAACAGCAATTTCAGATTGGGTTAAGGTACGGGTTATAGAACCTCAGGGTACACATATACACCAGTGCAATATTGCAAACAGTATAGAAATTTTTATGAAATCTGACATGTATACTGCCCAAATCATCTATTTTATTCATACCAATTTTCCAAGGATAGAACTATTCACACTTTCAAATAAAATGACTTTTAGAGGGTAAATACCATCAGATACTTTTAATGTGAACATTTACGTGTGCAATGTTGAATACTGTCCTCGTTACAAATTAAAAATGCACTCCATTTAAATCAAACTTACGACCAGTGTCTCGGATATGCGGAAAGATAGAACCAGTGTTTATTGACCTGGACATCCGCGACAGTTTTAAACTGATGAAAGTGTTTTTCAGTACAGGCCTTCTGGTAGGTTATCGCTGTTTTTTTAATCCGACTCAGTCACCTCAAAAAAACTTCCAGTGAAATCGGCAAGGTAACTATTTCTACCCTGCACATACCGTCCAACTCTTGCAAGAAATTCGATCGCTCGTTCGCAAGATGTTCAAATAAAAACATAACAGCTCTGTTGGATTTGTAAGCCCATATCTGTACTCTCTTCTACAATCACTCTACTGCACGTCCCTCCCATGGTTGTGAAGTGGGTAGGCACCGACGTCAATCACTGACGCATTGCTGTTTAACATGATAATACATTTAGATTGCTAGTTATATGCATTTCGTGAACAATAGGCTTATGAAAGAACACAAAATGAAACGAGTTTAAACATTTAACTTTTCTACCCTCCTTATATTCGTAATCTACCGCGAATTCAGTCGTTCAATAGGCGCCGAATGAAACCGCCGAAGATTGCGATAACTTGAAGTGTGATGCAATTGTGATGCTCAAAATCCGTGGTTGTTTCAGTACAGAAGATCTGTTTTGACAAATCTGGTTAAAAATTACCTCGTCATGAGACTGTTGAAACCATAAACAGTGCGATGTATCTGTGGTATTTAGGATTAAGCTCGTCTATCCTTAGAAGGCATTTCATTAACCGCTGAGTCTAATCAGACTGTGAGCTAGGTTTCGAGAACGAGCGTGACTGTCAGGCAATTATTCAATGATTCAATGAAAACAGTGACCTGCACCTTTCTGACCATCCCAGCCACTCTGGTCTGAAGAAACATCTTTAAAACACAGTTTGGCACGACGCACACATTTAAAAAATGTCCACAATATGACTGTTTGTCTTACTTACACTCATTTATCTAGTCTGTCTGGTTGAAACGCAGCAGAAACAATCGATCCCAATGTTGACTGATAAATGGTTCATCATGACTCATGGGTCATCAACGCAAACAATGGCATGCGCAGGACAAGACACATAGAAACCGAGTCCCAAGAAATAATTTTCGACCGCCGTTCTGAAATACAACTGCCGCTGAATAAACTACAGTTTGAGAAGAAGGTAGTAACAACACCGAACACCTATCCCTGTGATAATAAAATGGAATAACACCTAACCATCAACAGTCGCTTTTGGTCAGACTCTTTAATACTCAAGTTAAAGACGTGCACAAATATAGTTTGAAAGACTGGTTTTATATACCATACTCCAGATCATCCAGTAGAACGAAGAAGTGAAACATTTTGAGAAACAAAAATATATCGGTATCCTTAAAACCACTAAATCACGTGGTCACTAAAGGCTGATATAGACAAAAGTGAGCTCTGACTGATCAATGCGTTTGTATATGGTGAAGACAAGCTCGGTTCCCGAACCGCCACTTTCCTATCACGTGAGAAAAAAATCCATAACGAAACCCAGGCAATCCAGTAACTAGAGCATTTTATGAATTGACAAAAGGAAGAATTAACCAGATTCGTATTACGACCGACCGGTTAATCCAAAACCAACCAAAATATAAATTCGATCGTTGTTTTTAGAGCTCTTTTTTATGAGAATTCCTAATCACGAGATTTACTTCATTTTTGATACTCTTTCAACTATAACGTTTTCTTTTATATTTGTGAGATTAACTGATTTACAACTGTATTCGATAGCAATCACACCAAAAACTACTGTACAGGTCATCCTAACTATATAGCCAAAGGCGCGCTTTTGGTCCACGTTCACTGCTAGATTAATCAGTATTGAGGTCAAGTAAAATATAAACTCCGGATAGAATGAACAGATCGACAATCCCCGACGTTGCATGCTAGTTTCACTCTTTCCAGTGATATATAGGAGTATTGCCATGATGAGTATCAAAGGCCCCGACGCTAACTCAATGTGTGCAACGAAAACGTTTCATAAAGAGCAAAAAAACTACACAACCTCGTAAAGCGTTCAGATGGACGTTTCTTCAAAAATGCAGTTCAAACAAAATAATAATCAATCCGAACGCGTTAGTTAGATCAACTTCTCCGTGCGGAAAACTAAATGTAGGTTTGTCAATTGTCCCTGTTGGCGAAAACTTTTGTATTGTGTAGAATCACGTTTAAAAAGTTATGCGCTATCTGCTTCAAATCTATGGTAATTGACAAACTCATGACATGCACTCGGAACATGCTATTCAGTGCGAAGTGTGTCGACAAGTAAATGAACAATAAACACGAACATCTGAACTACCTTTCGATCAGTCGACGGTTTTTATTGGTTTACGCCACGTCGATTAGTTGCATAGCACAAAACACGCACCAAACTTCTTTTAAAACGATTATCTCGAAGCGGAAAGTACTTTAATTATGTTTCACTATGAAATACTTTGTCAGCTCAAAAGAACAGACGAGTAAGAATTTCAGAGAATTCGCTTGATTGCATATGTGGTATTGTGGTAGACAGCCAAGTCGGAGACGCGATTATTCTAATACTCAGTGAAATATCTTGATGCGGTGATGAGATACAACCAAACCCACAGCGGATGGAATGCGGAGAACAAGAGTGATTGAACTAGTCATCATTCAACGAAATCAAGCCAACGGGCGAGAAATGGCAACTAAAAATCCACGACAGAAACCGCCAACTAAGCGTACAGAACCAGACAGAAACGTACAGGAGGTTTGAACGGGAACCTCGCTGCGTTGTGGGCTGGAATTCCGATTTGTAAAAGCGAGCGCATGACTGGCATGTGGATGTGAGAACTGGACGGTGAATATCCTATTCTACTGGACAACCTTTCGTCACAATATTTACAGTGTTTACAGCTAACGACAAAGGGGCTTATGAACCGAATTTATACGTGACTGTCGATAGTCAACTAACGTTGTTCAACCGCAACTTCAACTACTAATTGTTGAGTTCAGGTTTTGTGGGTGCTGACTAGAAATTTTTGAATGTTTTTACCTGTATGAGCTATGATTTACTGTCAAGTCGGCTCATCAAATCTATGTAGGTTAAGAGTATATTGGTGTTTCACGAATGGGAGCCATCATGTATCTTGCAGACAGCAGCTAGACAGCAAACGCGAAATAATTATGAGTGTGAGTGGGCTCCCACGAAGACACCCATTTGGGCTCATTATGGGATTCTGTTAGCTATAAAATATGCTTACAATGTGATGTCACAGTTGATCTTTTTGAGAGACCACAACAAAAGGGTCGAACATTGTGTGAAAATGTGTTACTGCGGACATTACAAGACAAAATATTGCTACTGATAATATTTTCACAATTCCTTCCTCCGTCAGTAAACCAGGCAGAAAACGCACCATGTAATTGGATACGCTTCAAACAAAGTTGCGTGGAAAACCATTACAAACCCAATCCACATAGCTCAAGTCCATATTCTATTTTAGGGAACAGCATGTTTTTTTTGCAAGGCAAAATCAGACGAAGAAGAAACCTGCGTTTCTGCTTTCTACTCTGCACTGAAATTCACATGCACAGACAACACGAAGGAAGAAACGAATCTATAACGAATATAGGTACAGAGCGGACATCGTACATGGGATGATTCGAACACATCGTTGTCATTACTCACAGAGGAGGTAATCGATGGCAACATGTTGAGGTCTAGATGAACAATTTAGTAAACGTGGACAATCGATAAGGACGTAAGACGAAAGTTTTTGTCAATTTTTACGATACACTGTGGATGATTTTTCACTCATCAACCTTCTTGTTGAACTAATAAGGAAATACGAAACTTGTAATCCAAAAAGACGTTAGAATTAGCAAACTGGGACTCGTTGGAAATGTAGAAAACTTGTTGCAAACAAATCTGGCTTCAGTTGAATCAGCTTATATATTATCTGAATGTGACATTTTATATTATTCGATCATTCTGAAAATTCCAAGACATTCTTGTGTTCATGAAGGCTTTAGTGGTAAAACAACAATGTTATATAGAAAGGTTTTCTTTGAACCCGTAGCGAGAGGCAGTCTAATAAGGAATTAGACATTGTTTTGTAGGAAACAATTTTTAAAATGACTAAAACACAAATGTGGTTAGCTCCTTACAACTGCCTTTATATTCACATAATTGAGAATCCTCAACGTGGCCAACGTGAAGTTTGGACTATAATCAATCTTACGGCTATCCCAGCGTTAACATAACATAAAAAATGATGACTTCAAGCCAAGGAGAGAATGAGGTTGTAGCAGTCGATTAAGAGTTTACTGGAGTCCAGCTAGGTTATCCGTCGTCGATCTGATTTGAATCGAAAACAAGGTTAATGGAATTACGACTGTACGACGACACAACTGGACACATCAAACCTAACCATCAGAAGAAATTCGAAGATCATAGTTCGACCAATGAACATGTAGTCGTTCCGCAAATAAACTCCTTCCAGTGGGATTATGGTAGGAGATTTAAATTTAGAGATCCTGACGAATAAAATTATGGAGATAGTATGGCGGTGGTAAAAGATAGATAGTGAAATGAACTTTAGAAAATGAAGGAAAAGACGTATGCAGAATTTATTGGGAAACATTCCAGTTCAACTTAACAGATCATAAATGAGTAGTAGGGGATTTTGATTTTCATATAGATTGAACATCACCCACAATTGATCGCAGCTGTCGCATTCCCATAGTTGAGAACTAATCAGGGATGGGAGTTCCATAAAATAATACGCAGTTCTTTCGCAGTGTTTCACAATACCCCTCTATCATGGAAGCATTTAAAACTATAGTTTACTTGAATGGGGGGTTTGTGGGATTAGCTCCCCAGCTGAACATTGACTGTAACAAGGAACGGAACATCTTTCGCAGACATTGAGTTGATGTGAACAAAACCAGTCAAACTAAGTGTTTTATTCAATAAAAACGTATCATTGTTATGCTACCGAATGTGAAATTAGAAGCCGTTGTACACGCATTTAATTGTCTGATACTGTAGTCACAAGCTCAACCGAGCAGATCAGCAACTGTACATCAAACGTAACCCAATGAATTCGTTGTTCATCAACACATCCATAAACAGAGCGCAAACTAACCAATTCAAAATACATATTTTCGGAATGTAAGTAAATACATTTAGTTGATATAAATGACGGGAATTCTACCACGAACACCATAACTCAATAGAGAATTTGCGACTGAGATTTCTATGTGGTATCACTATGTTTGATATACAATTTTTCATATGCAATCACCGAATAATCGGTTATAGGTATCATGAAGCATACTGGTCGATGAAGTTTTGTATAAATTGTACGAACGTATGTAGCCTCAGCACAGTGCTGTATCTGGGTCAACTTGGTGATCCGTACACATCTTTGAACACTTGAAATGTCATTCGAGATGAGTCGAACAGTTCTGAAATCTACACAGAAAGCATAGTTTGGAGAGCACGTCTAAAGCACGAGGAATTGAGTACACATCAAAAACCAAACTGATGCAGGCATGTCAGTCAGTTAGCGAAACCGACAGTTGCGAACAAAATAAATGTGATCAACGTACCTTTGTTTGCCAAGATACTCCCAGCATAGTTCTTCAGATGAGAGTTGATCCATCACAGGAAACAGGTCGTTCAGTCCTGGAGGAAGGGGATATCCCGCCCGCTGAAACGAAGTGATAAACATGCTTTAAATGATAATCCATCATATGGACGTTCAGGGGTTATGGAGGTTGTGAAACTACTTTGCGACGTTGCAGCGTTCCGTTTGACTGCAGAGCGAATATCATCACGTTAAAGACATCGCAGAACGTAGATCACAAAAACCAAAACGTACTGAGTTATCTTATTTGTATCCACTACCTGTTCACTCGAAGCGCAAAAAATCAGACGTATTTTAAACTGCACTGATTCCAAGTCATGGAAAGAGTGAGCATGAACAAAATACACCATAATAGAAATAGATCGAAAGGAATAGTTATACCCTTAGACAGAAAAGAACTGTCAAATCAGGTACTCGATTTGTAGTCAAAATACGTTCAGCGTTCACTGTATGGTGTGTGTGGAGCATCCTAACAGATTTTATAGTGACAGCATCATCAGTTGATGTGTACGAGCATGGACTTGACACATATTCAGATAACTTGAACGTCGAAATAGTCCTGGTGAAGTGAAGCAGCGCTCAACCCTTCACGAAAGCCTCCAGCAGGTTGTTTCTTTCTGTAGGTTGAAATGTATTTGCCATATTTGATAGGAGGTGAATGGGTCATTTGTTTGCCTAGTTATCACTCCACTTTTCTCTGGCACTTTTATCTTACTTGCACACCTGCAACTACTGAGTTTCCCAATTAATTTGACTGAAACCATTACACATTCTGTCCATCACTCTGTGTGAACTGTTCAGCACAGAATCAGATGCACGTAAGCATCTTCAGTTTTCACCAACTCATTGTCTTTTGAAGGAGTAAGCGAGGCACAGTATCACGGTTGTAAGAATCTCGAATGCAACACCAAACGGTAATTTCAAACGCACACACACAATCCCTTATTCAAAGAAGTCACACACTACAAACTATTCTGAAAAAAATGTCTTATTTGGACCTTCTAAATAGTAAACTTGAGTGTGAATCGAATCACTGATCGTGCTATGCTTAGTCAACGTCGGCTGTAAGAAGACACTAATGGCTGTCAAGTTTACTGTTTTAAAAGACTACTTCCGAATCTTCAGAATAACAAGATTTTTGCATTCACAGACGATTCTGAACAGTAAGGTTTACAAGTGTCCCCTTGTAAAATCGAATTAGTTTCACTGTGGTTCGGTAACTTATTTCGATATCCTCCCGAATCAGAAAGATGTAAGCCATACTTGGATCATACTGTCTTACTAGCACTCATTCATTTCCATACGGTTCAGTGACAAACATCATCAAAACAGTTGTAAGTCAATTTGCAGTCAGACATTCTTCACACACTGTCATCCACGCACTTGCTCCTGTTCGTCTACTTAACATATCAGTGCGGTGCAAATTGGTGAGTGAATGCAGTACCTTGACTCAGTCGCCTGAAGATAAGGGCTGGATATCTCAAAGTAATGAATTTTCAGCGAAGAACAGTACAGCGACTTAAACATGAGATCGGTAAACGAAACCTATCTTGGTAGAAAACTGAGACGACAGAGTTTCAAGATTAAAGTTGAATTATGATAGGAATTTGATTATTCCTGTAGAGGTTTTCATTTGAATTAATTTGTCTAACAAAATGCCAAACCAAAACAGTTTGCCCAGTTGTATTTATCACCCAGCGGAGACACCTTCTGAGTGAACAATCGTCTGTTCACCACTTGACCGATAGTACACCTCGCTATCTACGTGAAACAAAAGCTGTCCTGTCCTCATAAGTACGCTAAACGGAGTCAGAAGTTACTTAACGATGTTCTATGAGGTGAACTTTTGCAAACAGTTTGGTCGTAGCGTGACAACGCAGCATAAGGTCATCGTCCAGGCTCACGGTTTGCATGATTTCGTCCATTTGACTAGCTGGTGTAGTACGCAAAGGGTGGCCATCATAATTACTTTCGTCATTCTAAGGTTAGAATTTTCTCAAAGCATCGCAATATATACTAAGTACACTCAACATACACCAAATTAATCGAGTATGTTGATAGAATGCGAAGTGTAATGCAAAATGCAAAGTGTTTCTGCAAGATTCCTGTGATCAAGTACATTAGATGTTAGATAATGAAGTCCTGGAGATTGTTGACTGGTTTGTATACCTGGGAAGCTGCATCAGCCGTGGCGGCGGAGGTGTGGGGAATGAGATAGAGGCGCGTATTTCCAAGGCTAGAATGTCGTTTACTAATCTGAGGCACTTATGGCAACAGAGAGGTATCTCTCTGAAGCGTAAGGGTCGCGTATATCAGACAACGGTGAGGGCTGTATTTCTTTACGGCAGCAAAACCTGGCCCCACAGGGTAGAAG
>LUCH01005162.1:4203-15923 GCA_013368495.1 Paragonimus heterotremus | reverse complement strand
TATCTATGAAGTGAGTGCATTTAATGACGCGAGGCAGTGAAAGCCGTAAGGAAGGTGTCTTTCTGATCATGTCTTACTTACACTTACAGCTCGCTTGTTTGTTTGCAAGGTGTAGACGCCTTGATGTTGTATGTTCGAATATAGACGTAGCCATTTTAAGTTGTTAGGTACCCAACCCTTTCCCTTTATTCTTCTTTCTTCCTATACAGGGTTTGCTTTTTCTTATTCGTAGTTGGGTGGTAGTTAATCATAAGTGTGAATCACTAATGTATTGCTGTCTATGATGATGATGATGTTGTTGGTAGAGTTAGTTTTTAAAAAAGTACAATAAAGCGTTCGGTATTGACTTATGAATAAAAGGTGGTCAAAATAATCACTTAACTGGACACTTGTGAAACATCAGTGCTACCAGATTGCTTAAACCTGGACCGGTGGGTTTGCCGTGAGTGAGGGCTGAACCAGTAATCTCAAATAAGAATTATCAGTCGTTTATTAGACTGCAATTCTAACAGGACTGTGACATGTGCAATTCGGGTTGTATACACAAAATTGTAAGGGCTCCTCAGTAAAAACGTCAAAAGTTCAGAAGCGAAATTGGAGATCAATAAGTATGCTTAAATTCGAGAGACCGAAAACTCCAAGACAAAAACACCCATCTATTTCAATTACAAAGAAAGTAATCGTTGAGATGGCATGTATCAGCCTGTCTACCCTATCAATTCATCTTGTCATACATCCAATCAATTTACTGATATTGGCCTGCTATTCTTAAGCACTTCCAAAGTTTTCAAAACACATGCTGATAAACCTAAAACATGGAAGCTGGACCAGGCAGCAACTATCTTGGACCTGGTTGTCATGAGGAATTCAAATGTCATAAGAATTAAGGAACTAGATGTATCCCTATGGAAGAGTGACTGCGACTTTGTCCAAATACTTATGGAAACCTCGGAATAAAAGCCTTTGGAAAAGCTCCGGAGAGCATGTGGGCGAACAAACAATCAGAAACGAGTCCAAAATGTTGTCCAATCGAATTCAAGTGACGACATAGAACAAAGGTACGTTTAGGGGAATTGGCTACGTATCAAAACGATATAATATGACTGATGGATGAGAGGGAAGTCAAGAGAAAGTTCAGATGGAAGGCAGTGTCATTATGACAGTATACTCGCGCCCAGGAATCACAAAGTAGGAAGCACATAGGGGGGCATAGATTCAAAGCATTTGCGAATTGTCGCAGAACTCTGAGATTTAGGAGGGTTAGAAAAGCGGGAGTGAAATACAGATAGATTGCAGGTTGATATATAAGAGGTGGTTATGGGATGATGCCAAGTTAGGTCCGTAGGATTTTTAGAAGTGTGTGCAATCGAAATAACTGTTTTGACTAGCAGTGGGTTGTGTGAAAACCGGTGAGGAAAACGTTGTTATATCAAAGGTTGAGAGGGTGGGAGCTATTCTAAATTTTTCCACGTTTTTACAGGGCAACGTGCAATGCGCTTGTGATGGCAGCTGGTACCGGCCCGACTAGAGAGATAATGGTTACGGAGGAATAACTAAGGAAGGACATTAACAGATCAACAGTTACCAAATTTGCAATAGACAGTAATCATTTCACAATCCTTAAATCTGTGGTACATATTCTTGTCATTCCACCAACAAAATCGTCTGACCAATCTCTTGGGGAATCCAGATTAACGGGGGAATGGAGGACGGGTGTTCTTAGGCTTGTTCACAAATGGATCAGGAAGAAGCAGATTGACAGCTTTAGACCAGCTGGTCTCACCTTAGTGATACTGAACGCGTTATTGACATTGATTGGATTGTAAACCGTGTTATAGGGCATAAGTGACTAACCGCCTAACAGCATAGTTGTGCAAACAAGTAACAAAGACCTGTCCAACGAAACTGCTGTTTTCTGGACGAGATCACCAGAAGAGTGAACTGGAGTGAGAAGGTGATAATATGCTGTCTGGATTTTCGGAAAGCATTTGATTATGCAAATCAGACTTTTGCTGCTGAGGTGTAAGACTGAGTGTGCCACCAGGACTGCTTTAGTAAATAAGAGAACTTATTGTTGGAAGATCAGTCTTCGTAAGGGTAGAAGGAACAGGAGCAAAACTGGATGAGACAGTTAGGGGGATTCCGCAGGGATCCGTCCTTGCAGTTCGTTTCACTCATGCGTACGTGTGCGTCACCACAATTCAGAGAGCGCCAGATAGTTGTTATTAAGTCGGCACACGATCATGATAAGGATATACAAGTAAGTTTAGTATACCGTTAGCTTAAGTCCAAACACAGCTGGAATGACCGATTAGGGTTCTCCGATCACGGTATTTATGTGACATTAGCCATTTGTACGTGTTACAGTGAGATGTGTTTGTAGTCACATGTCGATGCTGGAGCTAGGATACTCTACCAAACCACTGTTTAAGTTGACTGGCGCCATTTCTGCAGGCAGAAGAAATTGAAGATCATGTGTGACTGGTGAGGCTAACTTTCAAATAACCGAGGACCAACTTTGACTGTGTAGTTGCCATCATGCTGCTTACAGTATGGGGAAACGTACATCGTTGTCCCTGAAATAAAGGACGCCAACGGGAAATTTGAGTGTAAGTGGAAAACGTGCGAAATGTGTATTGCCTCGGAGTAAACGTGCTCAGAGTTGGATTAATCCGAAAGGAGCGCACATATCGGCAGTGGAGGCAACGAAGACGTGTATTTAGAGATGTCAACAGGAAGATGCGTACGTGGTTTCGTCAGTCCACTTCCACAAGCCACAGGCTCTTTGAAACCTGTTGGAAGAAGTGAGCACAAACAATGCTCATAAAATGAGCCATTTGAAACCTGATGGTGGAAATGTTGGCGTATCAGGTTCTAAGTGCGTCTGTAACCAGATTTCAAACGTCATACGAATGTGCACATAGTGCTTTGTCACTAACTACTGCACATCATGAAATACGATTTAGATAATAAAGTTTGAGCCCCAGACACACTTTCACGAGATAACCGCGTTGAAACACTGGGCGATTAACCTCACATTAAGCGTCATATACGGGTCCAATCGATGATCCTACGACCAGGACCTTTCAAGTGTGAATGACAGAAATCATTGAACTTGTTGACGGATATTTTGATTACTGGTGAGTAGTAGGGATGGTTAGTTAGTAGTAATTGAACAACACTGACGAATGATCGCTGCTCTCGCATGTACGATGGAGTAGTAAACCTATTCGGTACTGCTCACGTCGTCAGAGTAACGTTTTCTGAGTGCTTAGTCAGGTTAGTATTATATATGCACCGATAACTAAACATCGATTATGCCTGACAAAGCCGGGTGCATATTTCTGTGTAGTGATTTCGCGAAGTAATCCATATGCCAGGTTGCACAAGACGACAGAAGTGCCGTACATGTATTACAAGTGATTCGGAGGGGTGAGTTGGTAAGTTTAGTCAGAAATGCCACCGGTGACGAGCATTATCATGTCTTCGGGTCAGTGACTGCTGCAGGATAATAACCCTAAAACTTATTGAACCACGGCGGTCGAACATGTCAAAATAAAGCACCAAATTTGTTCCATCCCAACGACAGAATTTTCAAGCGATCAAAACCCACCAGGGACATTCGGGAGTGCCTTGGTGACCTTACAGAAAGTTTGGAGAAGCTTTAGGACAATACTCATGTTTCGTATATCACTGAAGTAAGAGAATGAGTAAAAGAAAGAGCTGATGAGGCAAACAAAACATGCGGCAAGACCACGTTATTAAAACCAATGTCTACTTTTTAAAAAACAGCACACAGGTAGTCCAACATCTAACATATGAACCTTTCGGTCCTAAGTGGGGCGGTAGTCCAAATTGGTAAATACCAACTAATTGAAGTTTGCGGCCAGATTTGGTCGGGGATATATCACTCGTTCTGTTTCGTATCCTGATATGAACAGTTCACAATACTGTCTACCCCTGAAAGGGTCAATTACCTGCCATGTTGTGTGGCCGCAAACTCTGAACCTTCTAAAACCTGGCCAACTCGAGTCTGCATTCAGTGCCGTTACATATCCGACTTAAAAACAAATCAAAATATTTCGTATTGACTCATCAGTACCAAATTTACAATAACATGAAACGGTTTCTTTTTTTTATATCGAACAGTTGGGGTGGGTTGGGTGGATAGTCAATTGATGTATTAGGAAAGGTCACTAAGTCCAGGGTAGGGTAAAGTTCACGAACAATTGTTTCTGAACACACAGAAACAATTGTTCGTGAACTTGACCCTACCCTGGACTTAGTGACCCATCAATTGACTATACACCCAACCCACCCCAACTGTTCGATATAAAAAAAAACGTTTCATGTTATTGTAAATTTGGTACTGATGAGTCAATACGAAATGCTTGCATCTACCAGTTTTCGTGTTCTAATGGTGTTGTTCAAACTTCTGAAGGGAATGAACTGTTTCAAATCAAAATGTCTGTTTGCTTTTGTACGGTCACTTCTAAATTTCAACCTATCTTACTCATTATCGTGTCAATTAATTAAATCAAATAACCACGCACAGCTGTACCCAAGGTTGACCCAATCACGCGAGTTTTGCCAAGGCTGCCTATCCGTCACATGATTCCCAGTCGAACACCGGGCCCGTCCGCAAACACCAATGTCACAAGTCACATGATGTTATGAGGGTCAGATGTGGGCTGGAAAGTGCTTTTCCAAACATCCATTTGTTTAACACATTTACAGTTTAACTAGTAGTTTACTTTCTTCACAACTCGCGAATGTTCACTATGTGTGAACGCGACAGGCAACTACCCTCTGGTGATGTGTATCCGGCATAAACAAGAAAGTTTATGAATGGTTTTGTTTATTATTGTGACCAGATGGACTGGGCAAGCCATCACTGACCTACCGAAGCAGTTGTATAGATAGTGATAAACAGTTGACAACTGTCTTTCAAACCGCAATCGATCAGTTCTTAATCACACCGGTATGGCTGTTTGCGGTAATATTGAGGATGCGACGCGGTAAAACGCCCACTCAGAACCTACTTAAGCAGTACATACGTGACCTCGGAAAATCGGGGCATTTTGATCAACAAGCCTGTATGTGCTTTCACTTCGCAGTTGTTTTACTGAAATCAACATGTGTAGCCTCTCGGCAATCGTCAACAACATACGTTGTTGAATACTCGATTGGTTTAATCATAATCCACTTTGGTGTCCACTTAACACACTGAGTATTCATAGGATTCGATTTGCAGACTACACCGGCCTGGTTAGAATCAACTCTCTGAAAAGTAACTATGCCTCCAAAAGTATTTCACGTTCGACGTTCTTGATCAACTTATACAATCCATAGGTCAAATTAAGATTCCAAAAGCAACCACTGTTCACCCTCTTTGAACATGCACCTCTACAGAATCCTATAATGAAGATAAATCCCTAAAATAGCTACTCATTGGAATAAACAGGAAATGTTGCGGCAAAATTATTCCGGAAAAATGTCTGCTTCGCGTTTAAACCCTTATAAGAGTTGGAAAATTGAGACACCACATTTTGAATGTGAAGAGGGAGGATGCGGTCAAGTTTATTGGTCAGTGGAATCAACAGTCCCTAAAAAATACTTCCGTTTCCTGACGTGAAAAACAGAAACAAATGCCCAGTTTTGGGTTACCTTTTAAACACTCAACTAGTTTGACTTGAATAAAAATAAACTTGATCACGTACACTCGTTGACAAAATAGGAGTGGAGAGAGTTAGTATCCGTCAACCAATTCGGACCTCGTTTATGAAGTACACGACTCACACTCTAACCTACGCCTTTAAGCACAGACACTCACCTCTTACTGTCGATTACTTGAATGGTTCTTGCAAGACAAACAAGCATTTTTTTCTCATCTTTAAGTTTCATGCCAGCTTAAGCAGTTTCCCGAGCTCTCCAACTAGCTGGAAATCATACCCGGAAGACGATGACCGGGTGGACAAACAATAAAAGGCATTAATATTTATTTTCCTCCCGAAAAGAGCAATGTCACTGTTTCTTTGTGTTTAGACAAAATTTGTCTACCTTCGCTGAAAATCAATACCAAAAAGCTCCCTTGTACAATGTTGAGAAGTTCCGTGATCTGTGATCTGATAACATACACTCGAAGGCACCAATCATAGACGGAAAGTATCAGCAGTTCCATACCCTTAGAAATCATTCGGTCAAAGTGATTTCAGATGTATCCTACTGGATAGGAGTCAGATGGTCAAACAGACTTGAGTAACCTCCCGATATTGTGGGACCAGTTGAATAATGTACAACGCTGCACTGATTAACACGGGTCTTATGTTCTTGAAACTGCCTGATACTAGATGAAACAAATGTTCTTGCAGTACAACGTGGTAGCTCGAATAAATGACGAAGCGACTAAGAAATTCCAAATCACTTATTTCAGCTCACCAGAGAGCTGCCAACAAACGAACAAATTGATCACTACCAGGCATTTTGCGAGTATTCATACTACGTAGCCTGGTTTTCAATGAGTGTTTACTGCCACAGTATGATCTGCCGCACTTCAAACCACCTTACGCACCTTGGTACATTAAAAATCTCGGTACACTGAAGAACTTTGTTGTGTAAACTATGTCTTTACTGCAATCGATGCTCATAGAAGTTGATCAATTTTCTAGTACTCTTCAGTTAACATAATGATCGCGATGTAACTGTGATCTGACTGGTTACATTACTGATCATACTAATGGGAAGTTCTCAGCAAAAACCATGCAACTGGTCGATACTGGGAGAAAATCAATAATAATAATAATAATAATAATAATAATAATAATAATAATAATAATAATAATAATAATAATAATAATAACAATAATAATAATAATAACTTAATCCATTGCAGGTGAGCGAACATATTCCTAGCATTAGTTGCATTCTGAGAATTTGTATTTCAAATATCCTTCATGGAAACTCACATATCTTGCAAGTAGTTGACGTTGATATCGTCATCCATTCCGATTATGAGAGTTTGGCGTTTGCGTCAGTGATCTGACAGGCTATCTTATCGATTTTCCCAAGTTTCACATTATGGGCGCTTGTCACACGATAGTTTTCCTGGACCGTTATCATGACCATACAGAATGAACGGTTTGGACGCGTGAAGTCACTAAATTACATCATATCCAAACAACCCGTCTGCCCATGATAGTGGTGAAATTAAGATCAGCGTTAATAGTGATAGCTGTGACATATTACGCGGAATAAAGTATTTCGACCCTATGTGCTAATTTGATAAGTGGAATGAATACTCAAGATGTATTACAGCAATAAACAAGCACGCCCTTTTGTCATGACCAACTTTAGACAAAATGCCGGTGAGTATGCTCCACGCGGGATTGATACGGACTTTGGAAGGTATGAGAATGTTCGAAAAGCTTGAAAAACTGCTTTAAGGTCACAGAAAGTATAGAAATATGAATTTACAGTTCGTAAGACGTAGAAAACAAGTTATCTAGCCCCACGGTTAGCTTAAAAACAGCAACACAGTACCGAGAACTGATCACGTCGACAGTGCATCACGTAAGCAAGCATCAAAAGCCCAATTGTTCTGTCGTCGTATTCTATCACTCCCCTGGTATTTATCTATCCACCGCGGTTCGGGTAACGCTATGCGGCCAAAGGGATCCAAAAAGTGGATAAATACCGGTGAATCTTAGTACCACAAATCAGTAACGTATGTCACTTAGGTACGCCGTATCGATTTTGTATTTTCCCCTAAAGCAGTCGACCTCGTTCGGTGAACGACTGCCAGCAAACGCGGTTTATCTGTGCACTGAAATGTCTCCGACAAAGTAACTCATCCATAAGAGCATCCTTCATACTTTCCGAACGTACTCCGAGCAAACGTTTGTACAACCTCTCATTCACTTCGCAGAAATCGCACTGCTCCTGAGTAACTTACCTTCTCCCAGCCGCAACGTCTCTATGCTAGAGTGGTTCATTTTCGTCTTTTCTTGAGAGCACCTTAGGATAAATACACGCGGGTGTTGAGACAGAAATGCCCCATTCGGCACTCTGTCCATGTCAACTCCGCTCCGACTGTTAGTTTCAGCAAGCTCTCGGCCTGTAGTATGTGAAAGTCTAAGTGTGAAAAGTCTGTGTTTCGGTCTTATGGTCAAAAAATGCATGAAGTAACATGTAGTGCGTACAATCGGAACTGTGCATGACTGATGTCACGTAGGCACTGTGACAATATTAACACTCATTTATCGGGTGAGCAATAAGGAGGATAAGAGACAAATAAAATGTAGCTAAAGCATTATGTACCTACCTAGCTGTAAGTTAACGGGGCACAAATCGATTGATACACACAATCCACTAGTGACTTGTAGTAAGCTGTGAGGTAAAACAATGCAAGTGACATTTTGATAGTATACTAACGATGGGATGATGTTAACAAGAGTGTAAAACAATCAGAAACATCAAAGGAATGATTAGTTAAGCTGCATCTCGTGGACTAAACTTCAGATTTATAAGTATAGAGTCGCACTGACGAGCGTTCCAGTCTCCAAAAGAAGGGATTCAAACCAAATTGGGGCCAGGACCGTTGTCGGTTGAAAGATCTCGGGATGGCTGTCTGTGGTCTTAAATTCTTACAGAAGTTCGATGGAACCGGACAGAAGTGGTCCCCCTAAGATAGAATCGGTACAAACACTGTATAGTGCTGTTAGAGGAGACGTTATGGTACCAGGAAATAGATTACTATGGCATTTGCTTTGTCATAACAGACGGTTTAGGAAATTCACCACATACCTAAATAATTTTGCGTTTCTTGTCATACATTACCATTCAGACGGGAGATACGCATCTGTTTCTTTTGTTGCGTGGTTCACAACGAATGGTCAGTAAGGCCTACTTTATAAGGAAACTCAGTTAGGTATGTACCCACTTGAAAACGTGCAGCAATGCACACTTTCATGTCAACAAGTTTGCACGTCAACTGTTATCTTCACATTTCCATATCTGATTTCATAAATCCCAAATCACAACATGGAGGAAAACGCATTAGCAAGGACCGTTTAACTTTGGAACCTGTAAACCTTAGAGTAGCTGATAGATTTTCTAAGTTGAAGTCGATTAGCCGCTAAACTCCTCTACCGTCTTCAACCTTAAACGGTTAGGTATAGAGCACCCAGACCAAAAGATGAAAGAGGTCGACAGTAAGCCCACTGCCGTGTACCACTTATCAATATCCAATTTTATGCCAGTCAGTTGTGGAATCGGCAAGGGGTACTCAACAATACAGACAGGTAATTTAAATCTATTCTAGTCCATTATGGATCGTGCAATTATAAAAACCATAAAGACTCTATAAAGACTAGGTCACTTAACCTGATCGATCTATAATGCCAAATAACCGCCTCTAAATAACAAAGTTCTAAACTGTGGGAACCACCTTATACGTGTTATTGAAGATAGACACCGATGAACTGACATCTTAATACAGTTTATGTCTACCACCGTCGCCGTTCTGCATAATCTAACCAACCTACTGTACACGTCCACACCGGCAATTCCAAATAATTAGATGTTCAAATACGTCCGAGACTCTAGACTAGCGATGGGTACTGAGCTCGGTTAACACAAATGACGGCACACATCGACTGACAATCTTCCGGATATGTCTGGAATTAATGAGACAGGTAAAATGCGAAACGGTTGATGACAAATAATTCAACAGTACAACAGACGAAACTCAACCAAAACTTAGGCTATTACGGTTAATAGTCTGGTACATGGTTGAATAAACAGACCGATCCTTTGCTCTTTTCAGACAACTCGAAAGGATAAAGGCGTCCACGGAACAATTCAGAATGCTCATTGATAGTGATGGAAAATGTCTTCAGTCCAGCATGGTCATGAACCATGTACTCATAGAAACAGTTGTGAAGAGGAATGGCGCCACAATAAAAGCCGCCTCATTCCGTAGAATCAATCTGAAGACCGTACCAATCTGAGGAGGTGTTCATTAGAGTTCTTCATGTGCACCTGCCAATTTTTGTATAGTTAAAACGTATGCTTGAGACAGGTCTAAAAAGTGTCACATATCAGATGTGTGTGGAATGTACCTCCTTCATGTTCAAAAACTACCGGTTCAAATTAACATAAGTGCGCTGTTTGTCGCGGTGCTAAGTTGTCCGACCAAATTCAATTAGACCTCCAGGCCGCATTATTGCGTATATTAGCCAAACCTATTCCTATGATTGACTGCGAATTTCCTCAGCTTTCAAATAGGTTAGAAACCTGAATTTTAATTGCAATTTTTGTTGTGTCAGAACTTCATGCGAATTAGGTCTTTACATACCTGTCAATACACGTTGTCTACACTTACACTTGTCAATTATAGGAAGTGAAGCGCCAGGTCTTTGTCCACAAGAACAGATGGCTAAAGCCGACATTTATCAAAGACCTGTTGTAATGTACAAATGATGTAACATACGCATCAGTCCTCTGAGATACACATTTCTCAGTATTTCTTGTTGTTGTTTTCAGCAAAACTTCCGTTATACTGTTTGGCCGGTGTTACGTGGATTATGACATTCCAGTGACCGGGAACATTTTGGTAGGTTTCAGCAGGGAAGTTGAGAGTCGTTGTTCAGCATAATCTAAATCCACAATCCGTAAAGGTACAGTAACTCAAATGGTCTTCTATTTACTGTACACATAGCGTGCATACTTAAAAAGTTAATTTAAAAAACGAGCAACAATTCGCCGTCAGTAGTTCATGAAGGAATATATTCGGTGCCATAAGTAGTCATTGCGGTCACGAAGCCCAGGAAGTGCTCGTGATTTTTTTGATTGTTAGTAGGGCGAGATGTATACAACGAGTGGAGTTACCCAATTTGTAGGTTACAGGCGGAAAAACCTAGCTCATTGACTAAAAGGGTCCAATGGGTAACATGTAACTAAAAAGATCTTGTTCATACATTGTATTACGACTGAAGTATCATGGACAAATTAACATGAACTGTAGTGGTTTGGGAGCATCACACAGCTGCTTATCTACAATGATGACTCTCAGTTTGTAGCCCTTGACAATAGGCATCAGACGATCAAGTGTTTCGGTGCTCAATTTGGCCAACTCAATTGGTTCACCACTCAATGGCATTGAAATACAACTCTCCCATTCGCCAATACAAACAGACTATTTATAGTGAGGCTGACTGCTCGACCGCATTCCCATAAAAGTTCAGGAGCCAGCGCTCTCTCCCTTTCCAGCAAGGAAAATTCATCGGAACGATAATCACGTTTAGGCTACCTGACAAAAAAGAACGTCGTTTACAGTAGAACCAACAGGGAGAACGTTCAGGTCAACTGATTACCTCGAGAGGATACAAAGTGAACGTTCTGTTAACTCAAACCGATGACCACACGATTTGAACTTCTAGCCAGGTTGGAATCAAAGAAAGCGCTAGACCTACTCAGCGATGTCTTGAGTACTGACTGTTAAAAAGGAGGGAGAATACAGAAACTAGTAGATGCAAACATTTCGTATCGATTCGTCAGTGCCAAATTTACAAGATGAACGACATCTGAAACTGTTCTTACAGTTGCGGATTATTGATAAAGTAAACTATAAATCCCTTAAACCATGTGGATCGTCAACACCTCAGCTGTACGGCCTGCCGAAGACGCAGATGTCTGGGATGCCGCTTCGGCCAATTTTAGCA